>JANJGK010000048.1:2965062-2992562 GCA_039081455.1 Macrobrachium rosenbergii
TCTTAAAAAACAGACTAAGTATGAAAGGAAAATCAAGCCATTTGTGCATCCAATAAATAGCATATACACACATGATGAAAAATAACATGTATCAATGTATCATTCAGCATTTTTATTCAAGATTCGTAATAGCGCGACGAAAGTGTTAGAGAAATCATAAACCCAATTGTCTGGTAGATATTGGAATCCAGTAAGCAGATAGCCTTGCATTTTGAAAGTTTAACTTTATAATTGGCATTGATATATTCAAATATCTCTAGTTGAATTATTATTATTATTATTATAATTATTATTATTATTATTATATTATGTAAAATTGATAGCATGGGTCACTAAAATGGTGAAGAAATCACTGTGGTTTGATAATTTAAATTATATTAAGATAAACGAGAGCTATATACGAGAACCGGGCTCTATTCTCAAAAGCTCTCGTTTGTATATATGTTTCTATTATATTTTTTACATTCACACCACAGTGGATTTCTCCACTATTATTATTATTATTATTATTATTATTATATTATTATATTATTATTGTGCGGTTTATGTTAAGAATGTTAGTAAAACAGGAGATTTCGTCCGACGGAATAGTGGAGGCACTTAAAAGTTAAAGAATTGTTAATTACTGTGAAGAATCGTATCATTTATACTTATATCCTTCAGTAAAAATCATACAAGTTGTAAATATCTTATTTACATCTACACACTGAGGATTTCTTCACCATTATTATTATTATTATTATTATTATTATTATTATTATTATTATTATGATTATTATTATTATTATTACCACGAGACGCTTCTACAGTCTTACCAGAATTCGATTAGATTTCCTTTTTCGTTCCCCTGGAAGAACGACATCGGTTAAAAAAGCCTTCTTCTGGAAATCGATATGAGAGTCTCCAGTTTATTCCAGTGCCAATGATGGAAGTGGCCATTTCCTCCTGCGCTTAGCATTCGAGTCCCTGGAAATAGAGTCATCTGTTATATATGAATACCTCCTTGGTCTCTTCTTTCGTTCGCTGCCTCACGCAAGAGAAATGGGAGGGTTTTTGATATACGAGAGCTAGGATAGAAGGCATCCTTAGGGTGGGGAGAGAGAGAGAGAGAGAGAGAATAGGAATCTCGTGAGGAGGAAGAGAGAGAGAGAGAGAGAGAGAGAGAGAGAGAGAGAGAGAGAGAGAGAGAGAGAGAGAGAATAGAATCTCGTGGAGAGGCAGAGAGAGAGAGAGAGAATAGAATCTCATGAGGAGGCAGAGAGAGAGAGAGAGAGAGAGAGAGAGAGAGAGAGAGAGAGAGAGAGAGAGAGAGAGAGAGAGAGGAATAGGAATCATCGTGAAGAGGCAGAGAGAATAGGAGTTGAGAGAGAGAGATAAAAAAGCTGCCATCTTATAGTATGTATTTAGTTATATGAATGACCTTTTTTTAAAGGGCTTTCCATGAGTTTGTGACATTAAATTAACCCTAATGAATCATTGTAACTGAGAAACTTTTTTTTCTTACTACACACAAAAACACCAATTTAAATTACACATCCTCTGGCAAAAATACTTTTTACTTTGGTTGTGTTAGAGCGTCAACGAGAAGAAAAATGAAATACGGAATAAAAAGGACACTGTGCTTTCTTCAGTTAATTAAGAAGGTAATCTACTCCACTCTGCACGATTGCTCTTTAGCATATTACTGGCATTGCTTATTGCTTGCAATGTTTTTATGCTAATTCTTGGAAGGTTTATTGCCTTGTTTTATACATTTTATGATTTCGTTTTTATTTTCATATATGATTGTTCTTTGTGAATTATCAAAAGTGTCTTTGCTGTGGCAAATAATATTTGTTTTTAATTCTGTTCACGTCTTCTTGAACTCATGCCTTTGTTACTCCTTTTATTTTAAATTTTAATCATCTTTAATTTCTGTTTTAAATTTCACTTTGTGAATTATACAAGTAATTTTTGCTGTACGCGGATAATTATAGTATTAATTTTGTGTTCACGTCGCCGTGAACTCGTGTTTTGTTACTCCCTCCCTTTTTTTTTTTTTTTTTTTTTTATATATATATATATATATAAAAACATTTAGCTTCTTGGTCTTGGTGTCCTATCCTGAACCAAAACCAAAATAAATGAGGAATTGCCTCGGCTTCACAGTTCATAGATCAAGTCGAGTTTACCGCTTTGATCAGTGAATCCCATTTATCTCCGTCTCAAGACTTATGCTGCTGAGTTTCGAACCTTGGGAAGTTTACGAAGTTGGGATGGTTCCTGGAAAGAAGGAAGGAAGTCCCACACCTTTTTTTTTTTTTTTTTTTTTTTTTTTTTTTTTTTTTTTTTTCGACCTTCTCACCCCCCCCCCCCCCCCCCCTTACGGTCTCCTTTGGCTCCTTTTGTAAAGGAGAATCCCTTTAAATCACGTGATTAAGCATCTCTTGTGTTTTCTGAATATCAAATTCATTATTTTTATGTGGGCCTCGTATGCGAGTAGTGCCGTCAGTGCACCTCATGCGGTGTACTGTATAGGCATTACTTGAGGTTCGTTGCGGCGTCCCTTCGGCACTTAGCTGCGTCCCTTTCATTTCTTTTATTGTGCCTCCGTTCATAGTCTCTTTCTCTACACCCTTCCTAACAATTGTTTCACAGTGCAACTGCGAGGTTTTCTCCCGTTACGCCTTTCAAACCTTTTTACTCTCAATTTCCTTTCAGCGCTGAATGATCCCATAAGTCCCAGCGCTTGGCCTTTGGCCTAGATTTGAGACTCCACTCTTATCTTTTATGTGGGAGGTTTGGTTCTTATTCAGACGGGTAGAATAGAGTCTTTTCTTCTAAATGGAGAGAAACTCCGACTTTCAGATTTGGCGTCATCGAAATAAAGAATGTAAAAACGGCTCACCCTTTTAAACCCTTTCGTTCCTCATAATTCGCTTCCTCTCCTTTCTTCCCTTTTAGGTAAAATGTGTCGCTTGTATTTTACCCTGCTGAGAGAGAGAGAGAGAGAGGAGAGAGAGAGAGAGAGAGAGAGAGAGAGAGAGGAGAGAGAGAGAGGCTCGGAAGAACTTGAAGTATGAGTTTCCCATCGGGTGACGTCACCATCTGTTCGGAAGGGGCAGATAAAAAGGTTGAATTATAATACCTGGCTCTTGGACGCCGGGTCGTCTTGTTTACTCTGGGAATATTAAAGATAAAAGGTTGCGGCGCTTCCAGATCTGGAAGATTTATTTCTTTCGCATATTGTAGCGTTGGCTGGAGAGGTGGTGTAGTCTTAGCTGATTTGGTCCATTGTTCGTCTCTCTGTCATAAACGTTCGAAGGATAATCCCTTGACGGTGTGGGAAACCTTTGTGAGTAAATAAATGTAAAATCTTGTGGACTATTGCCAATTTGTATGGTATTTCCTGTTTGTCTCTATTATGACAGCTTTCACAACCCCAGGTTACACAACTCCTATCACACAATAAACAAAAAGGAATGATTATAAAAAAAAATTAGGAATACAATGTAAGGTCTAGGTGCCTGAGTGCTTGATAAGAGATGTTTAAATTGCTAAGTCGTATTGCAGTTTTTTTAAATATTGTATAAGTTGGTGGTGGTCACCCACCTCAACAAATATTTTAATATCTCAACACCGTCAAACTCTCTCTCTCTCTCTCTCTCTCTCTCTCTCTCTCTCTCTCTCTCTCTCTCTCTCTCTCTCTCTCTCTCCTCTCTCTCTCTCTCTCTCTCAGCATGATTAGTTTTTACATCGTTCACCTCACCGAATATTCTAATATCCCAAAACTCTCTCTCTCTCTCTCTCTCTCTCTCTCTCTCTCTCTCTCTCTCTCTCTCTCTCTCTCTCTCTGAGCATGACTATTTTACCGTCATCCACCTCACCAAAATTTTAATATCTCAACACGTCAAACTCTCTCTCTCTCTCTCTCTCTCTCTCTCTGAGCATGACTATTTTTTACCGTCATCACCTCACCAAATATTTTAATATCTCAACACCGTCAAACTCTCTCTCTCTCTCTCTCTCTCTCTCTCTCTCTCTCTCCTCAGCATGATTAGTTTTTACCATCATCCACCTCACCAAATATTCTAATATCCCAAAACTCTCTCTCTCTCTCTCTCTCTCTCTCTCTCTCCTCTCTCTCATCTCTCTCTCTGAGCATGACTATTTTTTACCGTCATCCACCTCACCAAATGTTTTAATATCTCAACACCGTCAAACTCTCTCTCTCTCTCTCTCTCTCTCTCTCTCTCTCTCTCTCTCTCTCTCTCTCTCTCTCTCTCTCTCTGAGCATGACTATTTTTACCGTCATCCACCTCACCAAATATTTTAATATCTCAACACCGTCAAACTCTCTCTCTCTCTCTCTCTCTCTCTCTCTCTCTCTCTCCTCTCTCTCTCTGAGCATGACTATTTTTTACCGTCATCCACCTCGCCAAATATTTTAATATCTCAACACCGTCAAACTCTCTCTCTCCTCTCTCTCTCTCTCTCTCTCTCTCTCTCTCTCTCTCTCTCTCTCTCTCTCTCTCTCTGATACGACTGTGTCCATCCTGGTGGCCCTGTTGAAATTAGTGCCAGGTCTGGCCAGCTGTAAAAATAGTGAAGCTTTGAGGAAGAGCCTCTTCTCCAAAAAGAGAATATGGTGGAAAAACGAGCAAGTGTAGCTGGCATTTTATTTATTTATTTTTTTTTATTCTTTTGACGTTTGTCATGAAAAAACGCCTATCCACGATTTCATCTTTTCTTTTCAAGTAGCCTTCAGTTGCGCGAATGTTATTCCTTTTCATTCTGCAGTTGCATATTCCTTTTGCTCGGTCAGCTGTCATGATGACGTTAGCGATGTCTTTTAAATGATTCAGTGTTGTTGGAAGAGTCGACATTTAAATGTAGCTGTTGAAAGCATATATACATTATTCATATACATGCATACATATATACATATACATGCACACACACACACATATATATATATATATATATATATATATATATATATATATATATATATATATATATATATATATATCATACTTCCTGTCGGTTCTGTTCACAAGACTTTTAATGTTTTTTACCTTTGAAATATTCTGTTTGTAGTCGATGACTCAGGTATTCCATTTTCGAATGTTTAAAATTTTGTTACGAAATAGTATGTAGTATTTGATGGTAACACACATATATAAATTATATATATATATATATATATATATATATATATATATATATATATATATATATATATTGTATGCATGTATTTTTATCAGATGATAATAGTAATAATAACTTATTGGCTGCCAAATTCTCCTTTGCTGTTACTACCACTACTGCTACTACTACTACTACTACTACTACTACTGCTGCTGCTGCTGCTGCTGCTATTGCTACTACTACTACTACTATGAACGTAAAAATAATAATACGCTTTTTGTATCAGTATTATATGCTGACCACGAAAGACTGATTTACCGAATGGGAATTGAATCCTTTTTATTGGAATAACTTTTTTGTTTTTCGGAGACGGGGTACAAAGCGACCAGTTTTTTACAGTAAAAAAAGGGGGGGGGGGGGGGCGGCGCTGGAATGCTCATATTGTAAAAATCAATTTAGACTTCGTATCCATGACTACGATCGGCTGTAATTCAATTTGAACAAGTTCTTTGGTCAGCTGAAAAAAAAAAATGTAAATTTTTCCTTTACAAAGAATGAATGTGATTTTTTGTTAAAACGTTATATCTGTAATTACTGTGTGTTGTTCACGCTAGCCCAGTAATGTCGAACACGTTAATGTAAGTGTATGTGTCTTTGCTTATTATCTGAATGTAGATTTTACAATTATTTTCTCAGGACATTAACTTGATAGTATAAAATTTTGTATAATATTTCGTGCAAGCGCTAAAAAAAAGGTTAAGGCATTTATGATTATTTTTTTATGTCGATAATTTAATGCATATCTCTTCGAATTAGGTCCTCACTTTGAACGTGATTTTCCTAAATGTTATGATTCTAACTAGAAAGAATATTTGTCTTAATACAAATACACAATTTGTATACACGCAATAAATATCTGAAATGGCCTTTAAGAATATCATACGTCCAGCCCCATACCGTGTAAAGATTTGACCAAGAACAATAATAAAAACGAAAGGCACTAAAAAGAAAACAAAACACTAAGTTTTGGTGCTTTGAATATTCGTGAACGAGGCGTAGAGAAGACATGTACGACGATTTAGAGGAAGCTGGGTGGTGTTTGGCACTTGAGTGACACAAAGGTGAAAGGGCAGCACGTGCAGGAATGGGCATGACAAAGATTGATTGCGTCTGGGTTTAATAAAAGATGTACAGCTGGGGAAAGATAGATCCTTCGGTGCCAGGAGGGCTTAAAGGATGGGTCGGAAGAGTACAAATGGTGAAGACTGAGCGTGGCAGGATAGGAAGTTGCAGTGGTGAGTGACTGTGTTTTTGAGAGAGGAAGGATCTACGCCTGGATGGATTTGGAAAAGACGAAATGGTGCTACTTTGATTCGAATGCAAAAAATAGGTGATAGAGAAGGAAGTGGCTATATTATTATTATTATTATTATTATTATTATTATTATTATTATTATTATTATTATTATTTATTATTATTATTATTATTATTTCGGAAGAAAACCATCTCTCAAGCACACTTCTCATTTGAGAGACATAGAAACTACAATACAAGCTAAACGGCATCCACACTGCCATACTGTTCAGTGTATTATTATTATTATTATTATTATTATTATTATTATTATTATTATTATTATTATTATTATTATTATTATTATTATTATTTATTATTATTATTATTATTATTATTATTATTATTATTATTATTATTATTTATTATTATTATTCAGTAGATAAACCTTTATTCATTTGGAACAAGCCTACAGGGGCTATTGTCTTGAAATTAAAGCTTCCAAAGAATATGGTGTTCATTGGAAAGAAGTTGCAGAGTATAAAAGAAAAAGGTAGATAAAATTGCAGGTATGATAAAAGGTGAATTAAAGAATATCGTGAAACAAGGAACGGTACTAGAATTTTTTAATGAGATTCTGAAGAGATTTGGAGCGTCCGTTGAAGCCATGGTTTAGTGCATGAAGATATTGTTGAGCCACAGTACCTTTATGGCTTTAAGGTATAGATGTTGAATACGAATTAAAGAAAAGGTTGAAACTGTTAAGGCTAATAATTACTTGTGTAATATATGTACCATAAAAATTTTAAAAGATGGGAAGTTTTTAGATATAAATGGTAGAAATGTTACCATAGGTGGAAGATGGATCAGAATGTTGTGAGATGGTTTGGCCATGTGAAAAGAATGGAATATTTGGAAGTGTTGAAAGAGGGAGAAGTAGAGGAAGATCTAAAGATTGCAGGATACGTGTTGGAGAGGAACGCTGAAAAAGGAGTGCCTGATATCCTGTAAACTCATAGCTAGTAAAATAAAAATAGTGATATGTGTGTGGGGGGTTAACACACTGCTGATGAGCCTTCTTTGTGAGGGTATTAAGCTCCTAATGTTGTGGGAATTATCTGCAAAGGACATTCATCCAGGTTGTCTCCGTAGGTGGGTGCTGCCGTCAGTGCACCTCATGCGGTGCACTGTAGGCAATACTTAGGATTTTTTTGCACCGTCCCGTGGCCCCCTAAACTGCTACCCCCTTTCATTCCGTTCATATTCTCTTCCTGTTACACCTTTTCAACCTTTCTACTCTCAGTTTCCCTTCCAGCGCTGAATGACCTCACAGTCCCAGCGCTTGGTCTTTGGCCTAAATTCTATATCTTTTCTCTTCTATTCATCAGGTTTCAATAGGTAAAGTATGAATGTAGCTAGTTTTTCTTCGATCGCTCTCTTTAGGAGGAAACCGCTTAATGTTGAGTAAAATTAGTGTTTAATTATATTTATATAAAAGTGTCTGTAACGGAAAAAAGATTCTGTTGACTTAATGTTCGAGTAAAGTAAGTGTTCAGTTATATTTATATAAAAGGTGTCTGTAACGGGAAAAAGATTCTCTTGACTTACTGTTGAGTAAAGTAGGTGTTCAATTATAAAAGTGTCTGTAAAGGGAAAAAGATTCTCTTGAACATTACTAAAAAAAAAAAAAAAAAAAAAAAAAAAAAAAAAAAAAAAAAAGGACTGAACCAGATCTCCGTCTCCTGCTAACTTATATTGATTTAGAGTGTTGTCATTCACGTGGATCCTGAATATCAACAATTTCGCCAGATGCGTACCCAGCCAAAGACCCCAGAATGCCCTGTTATTGGGAAGATAGACACATTTAAAATGCAAGTGCCATCGACATCAACGCAATCTCGCCTTTGTACTCGAGGGGGAACAAGAATCAGTTTCGGGTGCTCCTCCACTTTCTTTTTTGCAAAACATGTTGTGTTGAGCTTATTATGTCGGACCCCCTTTTAATTATTTTGCATTTTGTGACGGCGGTGAACGGTCCTCTCTCTCTCTCTCTCTCTCTCTCTCTCTCTCTCTCTCTCTCTCTCTCTCTCTCTCTCTCTCTCTCTCTCTCTCTCTATGTTTAATTGGCTCCAGTTTTTTTTTTTTTTTTTTTTTTTTTTTTTTTTTTTTTTTTTTTGAAGGCTGGGAGACGCGACAAATCGTCACGTCAGATTTATCGAGAGAGAGAGAGAGAGATGCTTTTGGATTGTAAAACAATTCTCATGGTACTCTTAGTAATTTATGAACATTTTTATCTATTTTTATATTAATTTTTTAATTTATCTTTGTTTTTTTCATATCTTATCTCTTCTTTCAGTATTTCCTGTTATCTTCTGTAATTACTTTCGAATGAGCACCATATTTTGTGGAAGCTTCAATTTCAAGTCAGTTGTGCATTCTTCTGATTTATAATAATAATAATAATAATAATAATAATAATAATAATAATAATAATAATAATAATAATAATAATAGAGAGGTCGATGCCATGCTGAATCTCACCTTTGTAAAACATACGTGTTGTCATTATGAATAAAAGATTGGGGGAAATTTAATTGATTTCCTTAGTGGACTAAAAATAAATTATTACCCTCAGGCATTTATGGGTAACCAGTAGGACTAGATTTCTTAAAGACTTGAATGTGGTAATTTTTTTTTCCTGTTCACGAGGAATATTCAATTAGGTATTTTTTATCAAGATAAATCAGTTATTTTTTACGCTTGGTCTGAGGTTTTTTTTTTTCAATGGGCGTAAAACTGGAAGTACATTAAATTATATATGTAAACGGTAAATATGTTATACATATTTTTCATTCACAAAACTTTTTTCCTTAGATTTAACTGTGTTATCCTCGTAAATGTAAAAGGAAAATAATTTTATCATGTATACGAAATGATGTTCGTTGCTAAGAATGTCTGTATATTGTTTACTGAGAACTTCGTAGACATGTCAATAGTCTCTGACAACCTATTTTTGTAGCCGAAGTTTCAAATTCAGAATGAATATTTTTTTTATAGTACATCAAACACTACGTATGTGGATTTGTGTTACATAACTATATCTAAATCCTTTTAATCGAGTGCTCTTTTTTTTTTTGAGTGAAAGTTTACCCTATTAAATCTTTTTTTCTGGGTAAAAATTCCCAGATCAGCTTCAGAATACTTGTCATATCATCATGATTTTGTTTTTTTTATTTTTTAAATTTGGGCTAATTACTTCGGGGTAATTGTTCTCGAGATGTTCTTGGATAGTTTTTTTAAAGTGTTGTGAAGTTCACGTACACATACAATTTTTTTTTTTTTTTTCACCAAATGCCTTTTCCAATTAGAAGGGGTAGCGCCGAAAGGGTTGAATCACTCAGATCTCAGGACGCGTGCGCGCGCGTACACACGTATATATGTATACATATACAGTACACACACACACACACATATAATATATATATATATATATATATATATATATATATATATATATATATATATATATATATATATATATGTGTGTGTGTGTGTGTGTGTGTGTGAGAGAGAGAGAGAGAGAGAGAGTGGCTTACGCCTGCATATTCACTTACCCAGACGTGGGCTTTTTTTTTTTCTTTGTCTTATTAATGTTTTCAACAAAATCTTAGACATTACGAAAAACGTCAAAATATGGACGAACTGTCGGAAGAGAAATTTAATGAGCGGTTTTTTTGTCAGCTCTTCCGAGCGTTGAAACAGACGATTATTCACGAGTCTCGCAAACTTTCCCCATTGGAAGGGGCGGAGATGCCATCAGAGATATCTGTGAGAGAAATCCCCTGCCGTATCCCCGTCCCGTGATACCGTACGAATTACTTTTCGTAAAGTGTGAGAGAACACGAGACCGTTTTTGCGGAGCTGTAATTAACTTGTCTGACAAGATGGGAGGATGGTTATCCAGATTCAGCAAGGAGTGCAGGATGAAGCGGGGCGGGGTTGGGGAGGGGATAGGATGAATGGAAATCCTGCTAAGTTCGACGAAGCTGCTAACAAGATCCTGACTGGGATGTGTTATTTATTTTTGAACACTTGTGGTTGTAAATGTATTGAAATGTCGCTATTTTTATTTTGAAGGATTTGGTAAGACTACACAGATAGGGAAAGGATTTGAGAAGACTCTAGACAGGTAGGGAAGGATTTGAAAAGACTAGAGATATAAGAAAAGGATTAGAAAAGAATGTAGACAGATAGGGAAGGATTTGAAAAGACTCTAGACAGATATGGAAAGGATTTGAAAAGACTCTAGACAGATAAGGAAAGGATTTGAAAAGACTCTAGGCAGGTAAGGAAGGATTTGAAAAGACTCTAGGCAGGTAAGGAAGGGTTTGAAAAGACTCTAGGCAGGTAAGGAAGGATTTGAAAAGGCTCTAGACAGATAGGGAAGGATTTGAAAAGACTCTAGACAGATAAGGAAAGGATTTGGAAAGACTCTAGGCAGGTACGGAAGGATTTGAAAAAGACTCTAGACAGATATGGAAGCATTTGGAAAGACTAGACAGATAGGGAAGGATTTGAAAAGACTGGAGAAGTAAGAAAAGGATTAGAAAAGAATGTAGACAAATAGGGAAGGATTTGAAAAGACTCTAGACAGATAAGGAAGGATTTGAAAAGACTCTAGACAGATAAGGAAAGGATTTGAAAAGACTCTAGACAGATAGGGAAAGGATTTGAAAAGACTCTAGACAGATAAGGAAGGATTTGAAAAGACTAGACAGATAGGGAAAGGATTTGAAAAGACTCCAGACAAATAAGGAAGGATTTGAAAAGACACTAGACAGATAAGGAAAGGATTTGAAAAGGCCATAAACAGATAAGGAAGGATTTGAAAAGACTCTAGACACATAAGGAAGGATTTGAAAAGACTCTAGACATACAGGCTTTAAAAAGACTAGACAGGTAGAGAGAGAGAAATATCTCATGCGCGCAGAGAATTTTAATAGAATTGCTGAACAAATTTCTTCATCGCACCTCTTAAAAGAAATTGGAAGGAGACTGAGATACGGCATCAGGTGGAGATCGCAAGGAGAGGAGAAAGGATTTAGTATTAAGTATCGAGACCAGCCATCGAGTTAATGGGGAGTCTTTGTTGAAGTATTCAGGCGGAAAAACGCGGAAGAGGGTTGAAAGGGAATGGCAAGAGAATTCAATATACCAATCAGCGGTGATGAGGTAGAGAGAGATTGACATTCAGTATATGACAGAAAAATATGTTGAAACTTTCCGTTGCTTTTAGATTTTCTTTATTAGTAAAAATTTGTAATAATTCTTATAATTGGAGAAAGGTGAAAATTGATCTTATAAATCAGTTGATTCAAACGCACGTTATGACAAAATTGTGAAATCATTTTTACTGCTTTTAGATTTTCTTTATTGGTAAAAGTTGATAATAATTCTTATAATTGGAGAAAGGTGAAAATAGATCTTATAATTCAGTTGATTCAAACGCAGGTTATGACAAAAAATTGTGAAATAATTTTTATTGCTTTTAGATTTTGTTTATTCAGAAATAGTAAGAAAAATGCTTTATAATTCATCTGATTCAGCCACAGCTAGAGAGGGATCAACATTCAGTATATGCTAAAATAAATATATGAAATCATCCTATTACTTTTTAGATTTTGTTTATTTGAAAAGAATAAGAGTTAGGCTTATGATTCAGTTGATTCAAAATCGCTAGTGTAAGTGAACATACATTTTATGACAAGAAAAAATGTGATTTCATTTGTATTGCTTCAAGATTTTGTTTATTCAAAAGGGCGAGAAAAATTATTTATAACTCAATTGATTCAGTCACAGCTAGAGAGGTCAACACACAATATACGACAAGGAAAAAATATATTGAAATCTTCCTATTACTTTTAGATTTTGTGTTTATTTGAAAAGTGTAAGAATAATTTTTATAATTCAATTGATACAGCCACAAGTTGAGAGAGATCAACAAACAATATATGACAAGCAAAAAGATATAAGAAATTTGGCTATTACTTTAAGATTTTGTCCTTTTGTCGAAAAGGGTAAGAATTATGCTTGTAACTCAACGATTCAGCCACGGCTAGAGAGAGAGAGAGAGAGAGAGAGAGGCCAACATACAATAAATGATAAAACAAATATGAGAAATCATCTTATTAATTTTAGATTTTGTTTATTCGAAAATGGTAAGAATAATCTTTGTAATTAAACTGATTCAGCCACGGCTAGAGAGAGAGAGAGAGAGAGAGAGAGAGAGAGAGAGAGAGAGAGAGATAAAAATCCAATGCATGAAAAAAAGATACATGAAATCCTGCAATTACTTATAGATTTTGTTCAGTCGAAAAGGGTAGGAATTATGCTTGCAGAGAGAGATCAGCATACAATATATAACAAGAAAAAATATGTGATGCCTCACTGTTGCTTTTACATTTTATTAAATCGAAAAGACTCAGCATAATTCTTATAACTAAGCTGATTCAGCCGCAGCCAGAGGCTTTACGACAGTGTTTGCCATTGCCTCATGACAACCATAAAGTGGACATGAATAGCGCCGTTTTCCAGAGCGCAAACTGGCGCGAAGAAATTAAGAGACAAAAAATAGTCTAATGTATTTTATGGCGTAAGGAGTTAACGCAGTAAAGATTCGATTCTTATCTTTTTATCGTATGCATTGTAGTCATGTCAAATGAGTTAACATATTATTATTATTATTATTATTATTATTATTATTATTATTATTATTATTATTATTATTATTCAGAAGATAAACCCTATTCATATGGAACAAGCCCACAGTGGCCATTGGCTTGAAATTCAAGCTCCCAAAGAATTTGGTGTTCAGTCGAAAGAAAGAAAGAAATTAATATAGCGTGTATTTTTGCTTTCCTCTGTAAATATTAAATATGTATTTTTTCGTTGTAATATATTTTTATATCTCAGATGACCCTTTTACTGTACCTCCGTTCATATTCTCTTTCTCCCATCTTACTTTCCACCCTCTCCTAACGGTTGATTCATAGTGCAACTGCGAGATTCTCCCCCTGTTACCCCTTTCAAACCTTTTTACTGTCAATTTCCGCTTCAGCGCTGAATGACCTCCTAGGTCTCAGCGCTAAATTCTATATTCTATTCTATTTTGTATCTCAAATTAGTTAACTTATTAACATAATAGAAATGAATACAGCGCGTATTTTTATATATCCCCAGTGAATATTAAATGTGCATTTTTTATTTAATGTAATGTATTTATGTCAGATGAGTTAAACATCATTGAAATAAATACATTTCATATTTTTTTTATGTTATGTAATGAATTATACGTGACTCCATTAAGTTAACATCGCAGAAATAAGTGCATTGTTACGAATGCGTGTATGCGCACGTACCTTTGATTCCTCCCTGGAGTGTATATATATATTTTCACGTGTGTGTAACAGGGCGGAAGGTTGTGTTGTGTATTTTGTGTATAATCCAGCTGTGATAGTGACATGAAAAGGTTATTATCCTAATGCAGTCTCTTCATATATTAAGTGTAATTAATCGCTGTTTGACAAATAATAAATATTACAGCATGTTTTTAGTGTATTTTAAATAATAATACAGCATGTTTTTAGTGTATTTTAAGTAATAAATATTACAGCATGTTTTTAATGTATTTTAAATAATAAATATTACAGCATGTTTTTAGTGTATTTTAAAATTGGGCACAGGGCTCTCGCAGTTTTTACACGGGAAAAAAAAGTATCACAGTAAAATAAAGTGTCAAGTATTTCTCGACTTAATAGACACTATTTTCCTGCAAGTGGTATGCAGGGTCCTTATGTGGCCACTTCATACCACTTGTGTCGTGCTTGCAAACGTTGCTTGGGAAGTCAACTCTGCGCTTGAATTACTTATAAGTCTGAGAAGATATAAAGAGTAAAATTCTCTTCTAATTGCTCATGTATATAAGCAGGTCGTGGTATAAGTGGGCTTGTATCCTAAGTAAAGTTGGGTGATTTATTTATTTATTTCTTTTATTTTCAAAGACATCCTTTGCAATGGGTATTGTTTTTACATTTTTTTTTAAACATTTGTTTTCTTCGTAGCAGTGAAAAATGCATTTATAAGCAGACGCCTTCGAAAGTTAAGCCTTTTTGCGCACAAAGAAATATACATATGGGCCTATCTGTGTGGCTTGGTTGGCAGCGGTCTCGTCTTTTAATTGGAAGACCTGGGTTCGATCCTGATGTGAGTCAGAAATTTATTTCTGTTCCACACGTGATTGTGTGTTGATTATTTCTAATATATATAATTATATATATATATATATATATATATATATATATATATATATATATATATATATGTGTGTGTGTGTGTGTGTGTGTGTGTGTGTGTGTGTATCTACATTATATATATATATATATATATATATATATATATATATATATATATATATATATATATATATATATATATATATATATATTTATATATACATATATATATATACATATGTATGTACGTATGTGTACAAATATATCCTTAATTCTGAAAACGTTTGCTTGGAGTGCCACTCGTATAAGGAATTAGAAAGTGAACTTAACGAGAAAAAAAATAGACGCTAATAATGAATACCTTTTACCGAATACCAATTTGATTCCTTTTCCCTTTCTTTTTATTCTGTGATGGGAGACGTGTCAGGAACACAATTTTTTCATACACTGTAAATTAGAGAAGTTGTGGTATCCAATACTTTTGATTGCTTTTGCTTGTTTAGCGGAGATATCCCATTTCCAAATTGTTCGATAAAATTCGTCCAAGTTTCGCAACAGAATTTCTTTGCTTTTTATAATCGCTAATGGCTTCGTCAGCAGCAACATTTGTGAATTGTAGTGTTTTATATATATATATATATATATATATATATATATATATATATATATATATATATATATATTTATATATTTATATATAATATAATATATATACAGTATATACATATATATAGATATGTATTTGTATTATATTTATAGGTTACAGGGAATATGCGAAATCAGGAATTTCACGAAATCCCTAGGGAATTTGTGAAATGACCAGTTAGCTTAGCTACATTTGATCCCCGACGGCTAGTTCTAAAAGCGACCAAACTGATTCATCTACACTTTCGCCGTGTTAATACTAGCCCCTGGGGGTTCAAATCACTTAGGGACATTGATCCCACCAGGGGTTAGTACTAAACACGGCGAAATACTTTTAACCCCCAATGGGCTAGTACTAAACACGGCGAAACAGTGTAGATGACTGTTTCGCCGTGTTTAGTACTAGCCGTCGGGGATCAAATGTTCCTAAGCGAGTTGCTCATTTCACAAATCCCCTAGGGATTTCGTGAAATCCCAGGGTTTATATATATATATATATATATATATATATATATATATATAGAGAGAGAGAGAGAGAGAGAGAGAGAGAGAGAGAGAGAGAGAGAGAGAGAGAGAGAGAGAGAGAACATTTATTGTTGTCATTGCAATAGAATATTTTTTACAGTAACCAGGACATCAGTTAACTATCGACCATGGGGGTCAACTATTTATAATTGGTTAATTTTTTCCGTAAACCTATTGTATTAAATATATCCCAAAAAAGAATTCAGCTGATCGCCGTTCCACAATGATTTCTCTGGAAGTGAATTTGTACATGACACTGAATTTATTCAATGTAAAATCTATTGTTGGGGAGTTGATAACATGATGTGTTCGGAATTATTTTGTTAGGTCACCAGTCCTTAATTGGTTATTTTTGCAATTCAGACTGACGCTTTATTTAGACGTTTGTTAGAGCTGTATATGGTTTAGTGTCCACCCCAAAAAGGTGAGTTACGGAACGGAGTGACTTACTGATCAAGTTATTGTTGCCTCCTTGTTTTAATCTGTGAGAATGGAATAAAATACCAGAGTGGTTTATGTTAGGTTAGTGCCGCCAGTGCACCTCATGCAGTGCACTGTAGGCAGTACTTAAGGCTCTCTGCAGCATCCCTTCGGTCCCTTTCTGCAACCCTTTGCATTCCTTTTACTGTACCTCCGTTCATATTCTTTCTTCCATCTTACTTTCCACCTCTCCTAACAATTGATTCATAGTGCAACTGCGAGGCTTTCCTCATGTTACACCTGTCAAACCATATTACTGTAAATTTCCTTTTCGGCGCTGAATGAAGTCATCATAGGTCCCAGTGCTTAGCCTTTGGACAAAATCCTATATATTCTATTCTGTGCTAGATTGTCATAACATTCTTTTAAGTCTTACTTAATACGAGCTTGCAGATTCTGGGCTTATAACCCTTTATAGGAAGCCAGTAGTGAGTAGAACAGAACAGCAGTAGGAGGAAGGAAGAGAGGAAGTTAAGGGTGAAGTAGGGAAGATAGGAGGAAGCCGATGCCTTGTTATTGTGAAAGCCAAATCGAGCGTCTTTTTTTTTTTTTTTTTTTTTTTCCTTTGGGAAGGAGACTTGATTAGGTCGTGTATTTCCCAGTTTATCGTCTATGGCCGTCGTTCAGTTTAGTTGACTACCATGATTTTCTCTCTCTCGTTCTGTGTGTGTGTATATATATATATATATATATATATATATATATATATATATATATATATATATATATATATATATATATATATAATGTATATATTATATAAATATGTATATATATGTGTGTGTATGTATGTGTGTGTGCGTGTGTAAAAGTATTTCTATTTTTCTTCTAGTAACCTTTTTTTTTTTATAAAATGAGTTGGAAAAATCGTCGTCAAGGCAAATAATGTAAAATTAATACGTAATGAATAGGCTGTAATTAGAGTTAAATATGTTGTGTGACTATTTTAAGATTATTGGTATCTATCTTCCAAATGAATGAAAATCCGTGGACTCATTCTCATTAAATATTCCTCTTATTTTTTAATTATCGTCACTCTCCGTTCATCCCTAGGGAGGCTAAGAATTTTGTACAGCTGGAACTTCAGAAGTTCAAGCAAAGATGCGATGCATTACTACCCTAATACAATTCTCCATGTATTTCAATAATTTATTTATATTTTTATTTATTAATTGTTTGCTAATTTATCTGTTTTTCTAATAGCTGTTCTCCTCTTTCTGTATTTCCCTTTACCTTCTGTTACTTCTTTCGAATGAATACCATAATCTTTGGAAGCTTTAATTTGTAGTCACTGGCCCCTGTGGGCTTGTTCCACATGAATAAGGTTCATCTTCACAATAATAATAATAATAATAATAATAATAATAATAATAATAATAATAATAATAATAATAATGTTTCGTACTGAAGCTTCAATTGCAAGAGACTAAGGTAATTTTGTTTGTATTTTTTTATATTCCTTTAGTCATAAGTGTTATCTAAATTATATTTTCTTTTCGACTGACCGTTGTATGTAGGTCGTATTCTTTGCCAAAAGTTATATATATATATATCAACTATTAAAATAATTTATGCCGTAGTTTTTCTGAAGAGTAAGACTTCTCATCACTTTGAAACACTTTTAATTTTAATTACAACTTCATTTTCCTCTCCTAAGATTACCAAGAGCACGAGAAAAACAATCCTTTTATTTTGATTGTCTTTTGTTTTGTGACCCTCCTCTCTTTTCGTCTTCCCATTATTTTTATTCGCGAAGGAATAATCTGCCCTTGGCAAGGATACGTTGCCATTAACAGGACGTTTTTTTCAGGTCTCGGTTAATAAAGGGTGAATTAGAAAGCCTTTGTTGTCATTTCTGTTTGGTGTTAATTTATTTTTAATTGTTAAAGGTTTATGGCTTGTTTCAATTACAGTTTATCCCGTAGGGGGTTAGTGCCGTCAGTACACCTCATGCAGTCCGCTGTAGGCATCACGTAAGGTTGTTTGCAGCGTCCCTTCGGCCCCTAGCTGCAACCGCTTTCATTCCTTCTACTGTACCTCCGTTCATATTCTCTTTCTTCCATCTTACTTTCCACCCTCTCATTACAGTTGTTTCATATTGCAGCTGCGAGGTTTTCCTCCTGTTACACCTTTCAAGACTTTTTACTATCAGTTCCAGCGCTTGGCCTTTGGCCTAAATTTTATATTTCATTCTTTATTATTTAATTTTCTACAGGGGTCTAGGCTCATTTATTTTAACTTTGATACCTTTTTTGTCGAGCTATATAAGTCTTACTTTTAAATTTCAACGACTTGAGTTGTACGAATTTTGGGGGGTGCCAAGTTACGTGAGTACGTCAACAAAACAAATCATCTTGATTGGAGTCGTGTCTGTGAGTTTCTCTGTCTTATCATTTTAGAATTTAAAGTTTATCTTCGATTTTATTTTGTTAAACAGGTCTCAAGACCACCTGATATATTTCGGTTTTGGTCTGACATTTGCTTGCGTTGGTGGCGAAGCAGTTAAAATAAGATTTCTGTCGTATGAGAGAGAAAAAAAAAAAAAACAATTAAACGATGCGCCGCTGTACAGCCGCTACAGAGTATAATCAAGATCTATCTTTCGGTGGTCCCGTTATAATGCTGTATGAGCCGCGGCCCACGAAACTTGAACAACGGCCTGGTGGTTGCCTATTCCTATATCGTTGCCAGAAGCACTATTCTGTGTAAATGTAATCTTAAATAAAAAAAATAAAAACTATTGAGGCTAAAGGGCTGCAATTTGGTATGTTTGATGATTGGAGGGTGGATGATCATCATACCAATTTGCAGACCTCTAGCCTTAGCAGTTTTTAAGATCGCGGACAGAAAAAGTGCGGATGGACAGACACACAAAGCCGGCACAATAGTTTTCTTTCACAGAAAACTAAAAGTGACTGCCTTTTTCTAGCGTGTTAGTACACTCATGTACATTGCACTTAAAAGGAGAAATGTAAGTGACGTTAAAGGAAGAATTTTATTTTGGGGGGGGAGGGGGCATAGAAACATTGTGTCGATACACTCAGGCAAAAACTGTGAAGTAATCTTCTTATGTTATCATGAAGAGCCCCGCTTTGGTGGCTAATTTATTCAATATTTTGATGTTCTCGCTACATTTTCTTAAAGTGGAAATGGACGTTTGTGGCTAAAGTTGTATGCATATATATATTTTTATTTTTCTGCCACCTACCTTGACTCCATAGTGTGTATATACAGTGTATATATACATATACATATATGTATGTATAATGTGTGTATATATATACGTGTTTGTATACTTATATATGCATACACACATGCACATATATATATATTATATATGTGTGTGTGTGTATACAGTCTCCCGATCAAGGCTAGGTCTGGTCATCACTTGGAAGGGTGACTAGCAAGAAATGCCACTTCCAGAAAGTAAGTCCTTGGGACACCTTTAGGGCAAAATAGAGGCTAGCAACCTCACCCAGAATCGTTGTTGAGAAGTGGAAAGGTATATTTTAAGACGTGTGTGTGTGTGTGTGTGTGTGTGTGTGTGTGTGTGTGTGTGTGTGTGTGTGTGTGTGTGTGTGTGTGTGTGTGTGTAGAGGGGAGAGGGGGAAGGGGGACTGGTCTTTACGCAGTTGCTTGAATTAGTGTATAATGCATGTGTCCTTAAAGGTCGGGGGGGGGAGGGGTGGGAGGCAGAAGCATAATGCAGAATTCATTCCTCCAGTCTCGTCAGCCTTTAATGTTGGCGTTTCACCGAAATAGTCTAATTTGGAGTAGAGCCTCCTCTAATAATAGAGCTCTCTGCTTAGAGCTCATTTGTCTTGTGGTTCTGTCCCACTGGGGACGTTTAATTCCGCGTAGGTAGAGGACGTTTTTACAATTTTTTTGATTCTCCTTTTAACACGAAGGAAAACCGGGGGGGGGGCAGATTTCAGATAGATCTCCCAGCATCCTTTATCGCGTGGAATAATTTGCTCTCGAGCAAAAGAGGTTCATTGTTCTGTTACTCATTATGCGAATCCTTTTATTGCATCCGTTGTGTTGCTTGTACTAATATTGACTCGAAGGTCAGCTTAGTATATTTATGAACTTTAGTGAAGGACAGAATAACAATTGGCAAGGGTATGAAATATTACCAAAGAGGAAGAAAAACCTGCTCTTTCAAAGAGGGAAGGTTATGGGGAGAGGAAACTAGGAAGTACCGAATTATGAAGGAATTTTTATTATATTTATTTATTTAGTTTTTGCGTTTTAGCTTTCTCATTATTTGCCCTTTTTTTTTAGCTTTCTCAGCTTTCCGACTCATGCAGGAATATACATATGAATATATATATCACACACACATACACTTTCCTCCATATTTTCTTCAATAAAAGTGTATAATTATTCCTTAAATAATCTATAAGTAATCTTTGCCCCATATTTATATTTTTTCTATTTTTTTAAAGACCAAGATAGTTTTTTCAGATTTGATCACATGACAAATGCCTACTAACAGTGAATTTGGAAAATATAGAAAAGATTCATCATTGTTACAGCTTTCCATATTTCAACAAAATCCTCTCTCTCTCTCTCTCTCTCTCTCTCTCTCTCTCTCTCTCTCTCTCTCTCTGCTTCATCCCAGCAGCAGGGCTAAAGAATCCTCCCCGCTGAAAGAGTTGTTTCACAAGAGCTCCTGGCTGAAACCGAAGTGCATGAGGCGAAATTGGCCTCGGCTTTACACCCGGTTTATTCGGGGATGAATCCCTCGAGATCAAAGGACATCGCCGCCTCCTTTGAGGCCGCCTCTTGGGCAGCGAAGGATAAACAGACCTCGCGTGCGAAATGCGTTTCTAATGAAAGGATTACAAAGGATTAGGAGCCTCGCAACAGCAAAGAAACACCCCTTACTCCTTCCTTCCTTCCTTCCCCCCCCCTTCCCCCTCAGCCTGAGGCTGCTTCTTTCCTTTCCTGTTTTCCTTTTTCTTCTTTTCCTAATATTTTCTTTTCCTCGGCGCGATGCAGGACAGCAAATTCTCTCCTGATGGGGAAACAGAATTAGGAGCGGGAGAGGAGGGAAACGACTTGGAAGAAGAGAATTTATTTCCGATTTCCTGTGAAAATATAACTGTTGTCTTAGCATTCCTGTTTGTATTTCTCTTTTCTGAATTCGGTTTTTTCTGAAATATACGTTTTTGGGGATTCTTAGAAGCAGAATTTCCAGAAAATCTGCCGTGGACCAGATATCTTCTCTCTAGTGTTAAACATCAACTCGTCAAGTAGGGAAGTTTGTTATGTTAGTCCTAGATGTTATTAAAAGCTCATTTTGCAACTTAGTTTTGTTTTCATTTTTCCAGTTAAAGATTTGATAATAAAGGCGGACGTACGAACTACGATCAGTGAGCTGTTTGATCGTTAGTGTCGTCACAGAATCATTAGTCATGAGTTGTTTTATGGACTCTATTTTGGATATAGCTCCACCTATTTCCTATTCATACAAAGGAATGTGTAAGTCGGTTTTCACATAGTAAATTGTCGACATGAAAAGGGAGTTTAGATCGTCCTCTACGTAATCTAACCCAACTAGCCTTCTTATAGTATTGCTAAAGCAATAGATGACCACTGTCAACCCCTTACTATAACACCTCTGTCAGAGCATTCCGACTGATGCATTGATGAAGGAGCCACCATTATAGCTCTTGCATTGATAACTAGCTTTTGATAGTTTTCTCCCCACGAGATGTATTTGTTCATGAAAAATGACTGCCTCTAATGGCTGTCATTTGTAGTTTGAAGCTTATGGTCAAGATCACCAAGTCTGCAATCGTAAATATCATCTGAAAGGTTTTCAGTAGTGGATCATGCATACCAGATATGAAGTCCCAGCGTCGTAAAGCTCAGTAATTATGGATAATCTTAAAGTTTATATACAAATTCCCTTAGTTTGGAATTATGATTTAACCTTTTTGACTGATTCCTCGCTTGATGATAATACAGTGTAAGGCAAGTGCAAACTGACCTGGTATGAGCTTCTTCAGAAGCAAAACCCCATGTTGGTATCAAGACAGTTTGGTCAAGAAGTAACGGACTCACAGACAGATGATCTTCCTTCAAGCATAACTATGCAAGATAGTCTTACCTTTCTAGCAATTATGACGGAAGTATTTTGAACCTTGATGACAAGGTAAGCACGACAAGACACTGATGGAAGGACAGACAGACGGAGAAATAAGGGAATGAAGAAAAGCCAATAGTTTGTCTATCTAGAAATGTCTCGGAAATATGTTGAACCTTGTAGCATTTGATGAAAGGGTACGCGTCACAAGACACACTGTTGGAATTGAAAGCAGAGAGAGAGAGAGAGAGAGAGAGAGAAGCCTTCTAATCCTTTGACTTTATCTGAAGTTATAGGAGGTATCCAGTCTTTCAGTATTAAGTTTCCTCAAGTACCAATACTTTATTGTCCTTATAAGTGTTCATACGAAATAGGATACTTTCCAGTGTTCGGATTCTGTTGTCATTAAATCATAAGGTAGCCGTTATACGTGATTAGGATACTAATCAAATAATGCCATCTATTGTATTTAGGCAATTACATCTGTTTAAAGGAAACTAAAAGAATTACATTAATTCATTACTGTTGTCCATATTTATATTTGTAAAACTTCGACAATTTTTTATATGTTTAATGCTCTCTCTCGCCCTCTATGTTTATCGTATACATATTTCACCAACATCGTTATCACCTCTTATCATCACTTGTATTCATCACGTCTGCGTATTTCTGAGTAAGAGTCTCTTACATAGAGACTTGCTTTCATGAATGAATATTATTCACTCGGGAACGAGTTCATTTCATGCACGAGTGAAATATCTAATGTTCGTAATGTGTGTGCGACAAGATCCGGTGTGAAAGGAAAGATTTCTACGTCCGGTTTACGTTCAGATTCACGGTTTTTATTTTGAACATAACCGTAAACATAAACTAATTCAGTGTGGCATTACGAGTATATGTTATTCTGGTTAAAGTGGCCACTTGATTCCATATACACAGGGGCACTTGTACAAACACACGCATATGTATGTATGTAAGTATATATACATATATATATATATATATATATATATATATATATATATATATATATATATATATGTATGTATGTATATATACTGTATATATATATGTGTGTGTGTGTGTGTGTGTGTGTGTGTGTGTGTGTGTGTGTGTGTGTGTGTGTGTGTGTGTGTGTGAGGTTTATCACAGCCGAATGATACGAGTGCTCGCCACAGAAGTCGGAGGTAGTTGCTATCGGTGGATCGAATCCGCCAAGTGACGAACCACTTACCGATTATAATTCCCCATTGGTATTATTTCCGAAGTAAAGCGAATCTTATGTTAAACGACATTTTGTAGAATAATGTTTGGGAGTTATATATATGTGTGTGTATGTGTATGTATGTATGTGTGTATGTATGTATATATATATATATATATATATATATATATATATATATATATATATATATATATATATATATATATATATATATATATATATATATATATATATATATATATATATATACATATAATCAAAACTAACAAGTTAACATTACTGAGACCAACACATCTTGACAATAACCAATGTCATCCCATTCCTGCCATTAACAAGTACATGGAAATGAATTAATTAAACAAAAGCGCTGGGAAAAGAAAGAACAGAAAATGAAAAAAGAAATAGGTTCACAAACAACTACTCCCAGAATTAATTACTCCTTTTTTCGCGGGGAGTGGAAACTCATCCTGACAAAGCTCTCTCTCTCTCTCTCTCTCTCTCTCTCTCTCTCTCTCTCTCTCTCTCTCTCTCTCTCTCTCTCTCTCTCTCCTTTTTCGGGAGTAATCATCTCAAGGTGATCAACAGGTAATTGGCTTCAGAATCTTCGAAATTACCTTTTCACACTCGATCAAAAATCGGAAATAGTTTTAACCCTGACTTGAGAGTTCGTCCAATCATAAACACCCTTTCTCAGTTTCTCAAGACTTTGGTATTTTCTTTTTTTTTTTTTTCTTTGTTCCTCGCAGCCTGAGAGATAGAAGGTAGTTATTTTTTTTACTTATCTTTTTATTAAGCCAGGGAACTCGCAAGAGCAAAAACGGGAAAGGCTTACGTTTCAGTAATTTACGTAAACTAACTTTATTTATTTATACTAGATAGTGACAAGTATTGAACTGTAATAATTGCCTACTTTATTATTATATACTAAAGAATTACTGACTTTGTTTAAACTACTAAAAAAACTAATTTAGGTTTTGTTGTGTTTTTATTTTCTTGAGTTATTTGCAAGAATCTGGTGTTCTTTGGTTCAACTGTAAAGAATAATTATGAGAGGAGATAGTTATTTGTTTATTATTCTTCTGAAGCACTAATATATATATATATATATATATATATATATATATATATATATATATATACATATATACATAGCATCTGTTATCGTGTGTACCCAGCACGCATCAGAGTAAGAGATAGTGGCTGAGAGAGAAAGAGTTGGCAGGTGAAACTGACAAGCAATATGATACACGCGAAAGAAAATCTATCTTTGCTCATGGACACCACAAGTGTCAGAGAGGGAAGAGGAATTGGGTTGGGGTTTCGGAGACGCCAAAAACTTTTCCCACGAAGGAGAAGGAGAAGTAGAAGAAGAAGAGGAAGAAGGGAAAGAAGAAAGAGAAGAAGAGGAAGAAGAAGCAGAAAAGAAGAGGAGGAGGAGGAAGAGGAACAAGAAGAAGAAAAAGCGAGAAGAAGATGAAGAAGAAGAAGAAGGAGTGGAGGAGGGACAAGAAGAAAAAGAGAGAAGAAGAAGAGGGAGAGGGAGAGGAGGAGGAACAAGAAGAGGAGGAGGAGGAGGATAAACAAGAAGAAGAAAAAAAGATAAGTAGAAGAAGAGGAAGAGAAGGAGGAGGAACAAGACGGAAAAAATAAAAGAGAAGTGACTTCCACGTCAAGGTGTTTGCAATTCGTATGTGAGAAAGTTTGTTCGCTTCCTCAAATATTTCGTAACGTTTTCCCTTATAGCCTGTAATAGTTTCATTATAACAAACAAAGCAAATATACGTATATATAATTCTCCTCAGGTAAAAATACTCTAGTAATCTCAGTAATGTAAAGAATTATTCGTCATATATATTTTCAGTCTTCTATAACATTCAAAATCTTGTTCACAGCTCCTTGTTTACCGGGAGCGTTCTTTCTGCCAGATGCCATTCAGTGCATCTGCCACGAGAGAGAGAGAGAGAGAGAGAGAGAGAGAGAGAGAGAGATGAGTAATGGAATGGGGGAAATCTGCAAGCTGAAAGATACCTTTTCAAAGGAGAGGAGGAGAAAACCCATTTTATTTATTGCCTCCCGTTGTTATACGTTAATCGCGTACAATACCTGAAAGGAACGGGGCAACAAAAACGGTACGAACTGGGTCATATGTTTTCCCCTGACAGAACTTCAGTGCGTTATATTGTTGAGCAGGAATCAGGGAGTGTGCTCGACATACACTATATATATATATATATATATATATATATATATATATATATATATATATATATATATATATATATATATATATATATATATATATATATATATATATATATTGTGTGTGTTGGGGTGAAGTTGCGAGCCCAATGCCAGTATTATGCCAGGCGTCATGTTCACGCTCTTTGATGTGACAGGAAAACCAGACAGTTATTATGATAACGCTTTACAACATGACATAGAAAGCTAGCCAGTTATTATGATAACGCTTAACAACAGAACATGGAAAACGAGCCAGCTATGATGGTAACGTTTTATAAAGTAACGTAGAAAACGTAGCCAGCGATAATGATAATGCTTTATAAAATAAAATAGAAAATGAGTCAGTTATTATGATACCGCGCTATAACATGATACAGAAAACGAGCTAGTTGTTATGACAACTTTGCAAAATGACTAGAAAATTGGGCAATTATTATAACGTTTTAAACGTTATCATGACGTAGGAAACGAGCTAGTTATTATAACACTGTTTAACATGGCATAGAAAACGAGACATTTAATATGCTAATCATTTCCCCGTAGGGGAATAGTGCCGTCAGTGCATGTCATGTGGTGCACTGTAGGCATTACTAAGGGTCTTTGCAGCGTTCCCTCGTCCCCTAGTTACAACCTCTTTCATTCCTTTCACTGTACCTCCGTTCATATTCTCATTCTTCCATCAGACTTTCCACCCTCTCTAACATTTGCTCCATAATGCAGCTGCCGGGTTTTCCTCCCGTTACACCTTTGAAACCTTCTTACTGTCAGTTTCCCTTCCAGCCCTGAATGACCTCATAGGTCCCAGCGCTTGGCCCTTGGCCTAAATACTATATTCTATTCTGTTCCGATAACACTCATTCACAGAACAATAGGATTCCGATTGAAGCACAGAATTGGACTTTACCATTACAAATTCACGGCAATCCTCCTGTTTTGCGACTCTTTTGTTCCAGAACAGAAGAAATATATTTGGAAAATGATGCTGGAATACCTGTCCGATCCAGGATTAGGTCGGCTGCTTTGCTTTGGTGTATTTCACAGGGATTATTTTGAAAACGTTGCACTTTTAGGCTCCAAGTATAGGTAATGCCGAACTGATGGATTTTTCTGTTCTAAGTCTCTCCATCTGCTGTTTCTCATGGTGTTTTTCCCGGAGTCACGAGTTTAGCGATATTATTATCTGCGCGTCACCTGCTCCGAGGTGCTAGTACTAACATGGCGGAAGCTCAAGGGGACGCCGTGTTTAGTACTAGCCCCTCGGTGATGAAAGTATTGTATACACCCATTGTGTGGTCGACAGATTATATTAATAAACGATATCTTTGATCCCCGAGGCTAGTACTAAACACGGCGTCCCACTGAGCTTCCGCCATGTTTAGTACTAGCACCTCAGAGATGACGTGTGGATAACAAGCCAAAGTAGTACTAAGTACTATTATTTTTATATGCGGGTTAAAGCTTCGGGCTTAAGGCATTACCCACCATAAGTGCTTGACCTCCTGTAAGAAAATCCAGGCTGTGTACCTTAATAAACTTCAGTAAAACAAATATATTCCACTATGCCTTTCATTTATC
>JANJGK010000048.1:2995062-2996557 GCA_039081455.1 Macrobrachium rosenbergii
ACACACACATATATATATATAATATATATATATATATATATATATATATATATATATATATATATATAGTATGTGTGTGCGCGCAATTGTATGTATATGTGTGTGTAACCTCGACGTCTTGTTTCATGCAATGTGAAATCATTGACGTTTGTTATGCTAAATATTTGAAGCTAATTGAAATAGATTTCCTTTGTAACATATAATTGAAATTTACTGTATTTTTCTTTGCTTTTAGGTTGATAAAATAATTTTGTGTTTTTAGGTTGATAAAATACCAATGAATAAACAATTCGTTTGGATACACTTCTTTATGAAAGTACATATACTATTTATGCTTTCCTTTTTTTTCGCTCTTAAACTTGACTTACCCTTTGTAGCCTTTTCCTCTCTCTTATCCTTCGGCCATTCTTAAAAGGACGGACGAGGTAACTTTTAGCCCCCCTTAACTTTTGGCAAAGTTGTTATGAAGCCTGCGAGAGAGAGAGAGAGAGAGAGAGAGAGAGAGAGAGAGAGAGAGAGAGAGAGAGAGAGAGAGAGAGAGAGAGAGGTGGGGGAGTTTATTAAGTGTGGCTCTTCGCTCTCTCATTTTTCCTAAAGACATTTCCATGAGTATGGAGGAATGAGGGAGATGAAGTCTTCTTCTCGCAAAACGACAAAAGGAAACTTGGGAGTGGTTAGGCTTGACTTAGATTGCTTTTTTTTTTTTTTTTTTTTGTGAGGCCAGTTCCTGTGAAAACAAAAGCTGAAAGAGTTTTCAGTGGTTTAAGAGGGGTGCAAAAAAGTTGTAATTTTTTTTTTGAAGGTTGCTAAAGAATTTAAAAGTTTATGGGGGAAGAATTAAAAGATGATTGAAAGTTGTTCACAGAATATTTTTCCTAAATATTATTATACTGTAGCAAAGAATTCACGCTTTATGAGGGTTTTGTTACAGCATGCGCCCAGAGAAAGCCGTTTCGGATGTAAGTCTATGTAGGTATCATCGAAAGTGACCTTTGTAGATGTTCGTGCTGTCAGTTGCCAGCATGTCAGCAAAATGTCATGGAAAAATAGGATCTGCCTTTGCTGTTCCAGTCCTTTCTTTATGTAAATAAAAGTATTAAAAGTATTCACTCATTACTTGAAGTTTTTCTTTTTAATTTAAGTGCCTTTACTTTTGGAATCATCTCGACATCTGAGTTAATATAATATATAAACTTAATGACGTTAAAAGTGGTTTAAATAGTTATTATTTTTTCTCCTTAAGGGGTAGTACCGCCAGTGTACCTCACGCGGTGCACTGTAGGCATGACCTAAGGTTGTTTGCAGGTTCCCTTCGGCCCCTAGCTGCAACTCCTTTTATTCCTTTTACTGTAACTCCGTTCATATTCTTTTTCCTCCATCTCACTTTCCACCCTCTCCTAACAATTGTTTCTTAGTGTAACTGCGAGGTTTTCCTCCAGTTACACCTTTAAAACCATCTTTACTCATAATATACGTTTCAGTGCTGAATAACCAC
>JANJGK010000048.1:2999157-3059019 GCA_039081455.1 Macrobrachium rosenbergii
AATGAATAATTTTTTGTCTCCTCTCCCTAATCATGTATACCTGAACGTGAGTGTTTTTTCTGGTTTTATTTATTTTTATCCTTCCTTTGAATACTGTGTATTATGTCTTGGTAATTCTTCGAGGTCATCTTTCGATGTGTTGTACTCCAATATGTGTTCCTTCCGATTCTATTTCTTAAACCCTAACCCATTTTTCATCTACTTTTGTCTTTCTAGGGTACTCCTAATTTCTTCTTATTAAACACATATCTTTATATATATATATATATATATATATATATATATATATATATATATATATATATATATATATATATATATATATATATATATATATATATATATATAATGATGAACGGTATGCAGATAGATATGTGTGTGTTTATTTCGAATTGAAAACACACAAGACAAACTTTTCCTTCAAATTTCTCACTAAACATACATACATACATACATACATACATACATACATACATACATACATACATACATACATACATACATACAGCTGCAACGAAAAAGAGAACTTCAGGAAATAAGCGAATAATTTCCTCTCTCAGAATCAAATCAACGGGAGAAGTTCACCTCGAGATGAAACCGGTAAATTGAACATGTGTTGGCCGATTGGACGTCTCATGTAAACGCCTCACATTTTAGACCACCCCCCTCCCCACCCCCCCACCCCTCCAAAAAAAAAGCTTTGAACACGATGCCACAGTTTCTTTGATCTTCGCCGCCGCGCGATGCTTTTTTTTTTTTTTTTTTAGAAAAAGCTTGTCTCATAGCGCCTCTAATCATACTACGAGGCACCCCGTTTTAGCATTGTCACGGAGATCATAAATGTTTATAAACAAATCAGTGTCTTCATCTTTTTTATTACGTAGTTCAAAAGGTCCTTTGTGCTTATAAATACCCTCTGAATACGACTCAGGAAATTGGGTATGATTCCTAATTGATTTTTCGACCCGTTAAGATTTCAGTTACAATTTTTTTTTTGGGGGGGGGAGGGGGGGACAAATGTAATTCAGATTTCTAATTACAGATTTTAATTTTTTTTGGGCAGATGTCATTAGATTTCATCTAAGATTTTTTTGGACAGGTGTCATTAGATTTCAATTACAAATTTTTATTTAATTTTTTTTTTTTTTTTTTGGACATGTCATTAGATTTCAGTTACACGTTTTTTTTTCTCTTTTTTTGGACAGGTGTCATTTAGATTTAAACTACAATTTTTTTTTCTTTTCAGTCCGTCCACACTTTATTCTGTCCGTGCTTCTTTCTGTCCGTGCTTTTTTCTGTCCGTACTTTTTTCTGTCCTCACTTTTTTCTGTCCGTGCTTTTTCTGTCCGTGTTTTTTTCTGTCCGTACTTTTTCTGTCCGTGTTTTTTTCTGTCCGTGCTTTTTTCTGTCCTCACTTTTTCTGTCCGTGCTTTTTTCTGTCCGTGCTTTTTTCTGTCCTCACTTTTTTCTGTCCGTGTTTTTTTCTGTCCGTGCTTTTTTCTGTCCGTGCTTTTTTCTGTCCGTGCTTTTTTCTGTCCGTACTTTTTTCTCTCCGTGCTTTTTTCTGTCCGTACTTTTTCTGCCCGTACTTTTTCTGTCCGTACTTTTTCTGTCCGTACTTTTTCTATCCGTACTTTTTCTGTCCGTACTTTTTTCTGTCCGCCCTCAGATCTTAAAAACTACCGAGGCTAGAGGGCTGCAAATTGTCATGTTGATCATCCACCCTCCAGTCATCAAACATACCAAATTGCAGCCCTCTAGCCTCAGCAGTTTTTATTTTATTCAAGGTTAAAGTTAGCCATAACCGTGCGCCTGGCAACGATATAGAATAGGCCACCACCGGGCCGTGATTAAAGTTTCACGGGCCGCGGCTCATACAGCACTATGCCGAGACCACCGAAAGATAGTTCTATTTTCGGTGGCCTCGATTATATACTCCGTAGCGGCTGTACAGAAAACTCGATTGCGCCGAGGAAACAGATGTCATAAACTGCCGGGCGTAACCGGTGCATGTTTATCCTAAGCGATCTAAAAATGACGTCGTTCTGACAGCCGAGGCGACGACTTTCATTAGCGACTTCTCAGCGACTTTTTTCGGCGATACCTTTTCAAATATCTGAGTGTTGCATTGATTATGCGACTTGGCACCTAATCACAGGCTCTTTATGACTTGTTTTGGCACCCAGAGCTGTGATGTGAGGTATGAGAATAACGCATGCGCTTGATATTTATATACATACATACACACACACATACACACACATATATGTATATATATATATATATGTATTATTATTATTATTATTATTATTATTATTATTATTATTATTATTATTATTATTATTATTATTATTATTCAGATAATAAACCCCTATTCTTACAGAACACGCCCACCACAGCGGCCACTGATTTGAAATTCAAGCTTCCAAAGAACATTATTATTATTATTATTATTATTATTATTATTATTATTATTATTATTATTATTCAGATAATAAACCCCTATTCTTACAGAACAAGCCCACAGGGGCCACTGACTTGAAATTCAAGCTTCCAAAAAATATTATTATTATTATTATTATTATTATTATTATTATTATTATTATTATTATTATTATTCAGATGATGAACCTCTATTCGTACACAACAAGAGTTTTCTGTAGAGCGTATAATGCTAAATGAAACTCTCAGCCACGGCCCGTGAAACTCTCAGCCGCGGCCCATGAACCTTTCAGCCGCGGCCCGGTGGTGGCCTGTGTTGTTGGCATCTATAGCGTTGCCAGATACTCGACCATGGCTAACTTTAACCTTAAATCAAATCAAAAATACTGAGGCTAGAGGGCTGCAATTTGGTATGTTTGATGATTGGAGGGTGGATGGCCAACTTACCAATTTGCAGCCCTCTAGCCTCAGTGATTTTTAAGATCTGAGGGCGGACAGAAAAAGTGCGGACGGACAGACAAAGCCATCTCAGCAGTTTTCTTTTACAGAAAGCTAAAATGCTAAGCTTTAATGTCCATTAGTGTGCGTGATTTCATTTTAACTTAAACTCGGCTATGTGATTGTTTATTTCCATTCACCTTGAACGCTTGTAACTGTGCCTTCTGCCGTGATTCATAGTTCTCTCTCTCTCTCTCTCTCTCTCTCTCTCTCTCTCTCTCTCTCTCTCTCTCTCTCTCTCTCTCTCTCTCCCTGCTTACAGTTGTTTAAATAAATCTTCGGTGCTTTAGTCATGTCTATTCCGTTACCAAGAAGAGTATCGTACGTATATTCGTACAAGTATGTATGAATGTATTTATGTATGTATGTATTTTGGTATGTATATTTTATGATTATACTATCATTAGTTATCATATTATGTGTAATAACAATGTCACATGCATATATGAATGCATTTATTTATGTATTTATGTATGTATGTATGCATGTATTTATTTTTTTATGTACATTTTTTATTACACTATCATTAATTATCTTATTATGCGTAATAATAATGTTACAAGTATCATTATGATAATCGTAATCATCACAGAAAAAGGACGTATTACTACATTTATAAGCCTGTGACGCCCCGCGCATGCGCCACGCCAAAACACCCGACAGCCCTTGAACTCATTCTCCCAAAACATTGTGGAGGTTAACATTTCCGGCAAAATACTTCGCGTAAACAAACCCGCTCCTTTCCTATACATAGATTCTATAGGATTCTCTATAGAATGTTTGAGCCGAGTTGCACCAGAGGTCTTGCGTTTGTTTGGTCAGCCTCTCCGCTGCCGCCCACCGCCCGCCGTTTCTCGTAGACCACCCACACGCCTCTACACCGGTGGTCCGCCCGTGACCTTTTCTTGGGCGCCCAGCTTTCGCCCGGCGCCCACCCCGCCTCCCACCCCCCACCCCCTGCACCTGCCTGCTCACTCGAATGGTATCTAAGCTCGTCCTAATTCATCGTTGATAATTGTAGCTTAGTTTCGATATTCCAGATGAATCAAATATTTCTCTGAGAAGAAAATGTTTTTGTATGTATGTATGTATGTATGTATGTATGTATGTATGTATGTATGTATGTATGTATAATATATACAGTATATGTATGTATGTATGTATGTATGTATGTATGTATGTATGTATGTATGTATGTATGTATGTATGTATGTGTTTTATATTATATTTACATATATATGTATATATCTATATATGTATATATATATATGTATGTATATATATATGCATATATATGTATGTATATAGAATCTTTTGGTCACTTTTTACCAGATACGTATGTAATTGTAATAACCACAATGACCTCATAACTTATCGAATTCTTCACACTTCTTGGATACAAAGCCTGAGACCCAAATGCAAGAATCTGAAGAAATTCTGACGTCCGCAGCAAGATTCGAACCCGCATTCGGAGAGTCAGTAGTCAGGTCGGTATCGTGACCTCGTTCTTATACTCAGGATGCGGGTTCGAATCTTGCTGTGGACGTCAGAATTCATCATATTCTTGCACTTGGATCTCAGGCTCTGTATCCAAAAAGTGTGAAGATTTCGACAAGTTAAGAGGCCATTGTATAATTACAATTACATACAGGTGCATGTAAACAGGTATATATATATAGGGTACCCTACACCTGCGAGCACAGGTGCCACAAATGTCACTTGTTGTCGTTATCACACAACAGCAATATTTCGCAGGTGTATCTTTGATTGAATTCCTGAAGTATCAATATACCCTATCAGGCAATTTTCTCGTTATCTTCAGGCAATTTTCGGCGAATGTTAATTGCTTGATTGGACCATATTTTTCAGTATCAATTAGCTAGTGTATGTTCTTTGTCACAAAATTTATCAATGTCTTTTATTGCTATTCGGTAGCATCACTCAATGCATTTATTATTTTGCCAGCATCGTGAAAATGGCTCATCTATTTTTTTATAGTCATCATATTATTTACATTTGCTGGCTGAATGACGAGTGCATTACTGTATGATTTTATTAATAACTGATGAATATTAGTGAATATCACTCGAGTGAACGTTGTCAGAGGCGACTTTTAACAGTTCTCAAGTTGTTTCCCAGAATAATGTTCGCAAATTGCTTTATTCCTCATCATTTGCAAACCATTGCCTGCCACAAATCCTTAGTCGTCACCGGAAGCAAATCATCTATTACACATTCAAAGGTAATAGAGTTTCTGTTTTCTTTTGATTTGATTCTCACACCTATCAGAGATGCCATGATGCGATTGTTATCTATTTACAGGAATATTTATAAGAATAACTTTCTAAGTAGATGTTTCCTAGGTAGACAATTGACTTCCGCTGATAAGAAATCTCGTTTCTTTAATACTGAATGTATACGAGTATATATTTATATGTATAATATACATATATATAATGTATATATACATATATATATACATACATTATATATATATATATGTATATACTGTATATATATATATATATATATATATATATATATATATATATATATATATATATATACTCGTCATTTTCCGTCTGCTAACTTATCTCTCTTTAACCGCCCCCCACCCCCACAGGATACGACTGGACAATGCTACCCATGACCCAGAAGTCCTCGCTTAAGCACCGTGCCCACATCAAGCGACCCATGAATGCCTTCATGGTATGGGCACAAGCTGCCCGGAGGCGCCTCGCTGACCAATACCCTCAGCTCCACAATGCGGAGCTGTCTAAGACGCTTGGGAAAGTGTGGAGGTAAAATGCTTCTGTCATTTAGTTGTAGTCGAATACTTTCGTCATTTAGTTGTAGTAAAATGCTTTCGTCATTTAGTTATAGTCGAATGCTTTCGTCATTTAGTTGTAGTAAAATGCTTTCGTCATTTAGTTGTAGTCGAATGCTTTCGTCATTTAGTTGTAGTAAAATGCTTTCGTCATTTAGTTGTAGTAAAATGCTTTCGTCATTTAGTTGTAGTAAAATGCTTTGGTCATTTAGTTGTAGTAAAATGCTTTCGTCATTTAGTTGCAGTACAATGCTTTCGTCATTTAGTTGTAGTAAAATGCTTCCGTCATTTAGCTGAAGTAAAGCGCTTCCGTCATTTAGTTGAAGTAAAACGCTTCCGTCGTGTAGTTGCGATAACGCTCCCGTCATTTAGCTGTAGTAAAACGCTTCCGTCACTCAGTTGTAGTAAAACACTTCCACCATTTAGTAGTAATAATAGTAGTAGTAGTAGTTGAAGAGATTTGCCTTTGAAACGGCTCCCCTCGCACGTTCTATTTTGCCTTCGGTTTTGTGATGATTTTAGTATATCAGTCTCATGCCTAGTCGCTTTCCTTCGTTGCTAAAAACCAACTTTTCTTTATTTCTTTTCCTTGTTTTTTATCGAGCCGGGGCTAAGAAAAGGTATAAAATTGCGCCTTCCATTAGAATCTTTGTTTTGAAAAGAAAATACGTCAATTGCGTCCCATTGGGATCTTGTCTTTGCCCTTAAAAAAAAAAAAAAAGAAAACACTCCACTCTAAAAAGTAATGATAATGATAATATTGTCTAATTTCAATATTATCCTCCATAAACGATATAATTTCAATGATTCCAGGGTCCTTAGTGACGAGGAGAAACTGCCGTTTATCGAGGAGGCTGAAAGGTTAAGGTCACAGCACAAGAAAGACCATCCCGATTACAAGGTAAGCATCTCTCTCTCTCTCTCTCTCTCTCTCTCTCTCTCTCTCTCTCTCTCTCTCATTGCATCAGCAATGGAAAAAACTAGTACATACGTTGCTTGCCCGTAGATAGTATAAATGTACATACGTACATTCATATATATATATATATATATATATATATATATATATATATATATGTATATATATATCTATGTATATATATGTATATATATATATAATATATATATATATATATATATATATATATATATGTATATATATATATAATTTACATTAATCATTTGCATAAACAAGGAGCGTATTTTTTAATGGTTAGGAATATAGGCATAGTTCATATCATAAAAAACAGGAACTTGGGTACTTTTTGATTATATATATTTATACATATATACACATATATAATGTATATATACAGTATATAATATACATATATAATCAAATTTCAATTCTGAATTCATGTTGGTATAAAGTTTTTGATGCGAGAGAGAGAGAGAGAGATCAAGTGGATAATTTGGTAATCAATAAGAAAGTTAAATCAATATCAACCGTATTTTGAGCGTACTATCAACTTGTGAAAAAAAAACAGATTATTGTTTTACTTTGCTACACTACTACTTTTATTATTATTATTATTATTATTATTATTATTATTATTATTATTATTATTATTATTATTATTATTACTCTGAAGATGGACCCCGATTCAATTTGACAAGCCCACAGGGACTACTGACTCGAATTCAAGCTTACAAGGACTATGGTGTCCATCTGAATGAAATTACGGGAGGTAACAGGCTTTACCGAAAGAAGGAATCGCTTATTAGATAAAAAAAAAACATATATTAATAAATAATTAGATAAATTTCAGCTAAAGAGACATCTACACTTGATGCTCTGATAATATAGCAAAGAGATTCCATTTCCAATTTATTTATTTATTTATTTAATTTTTTTTTTTTTTTTTTGTATTTTCTACAGTATCAGCCCCGTCGACGTAAACCACCAAAAACGCTCAGTACTCTGATGGAGACCGACCCCTCTGCCTCTATGTCTTACCGAGTTCAAGGGTAGGAAAATAATCTGTGTTCAGGTCCGTTCTTTTTACTGCGCCTCCTCTCATATTCCCTTTCTTCCGTCTTACTTTCCCCAACCCTCTCCTAACAATTGATTCACGGTGCAACTGCTTTGAGGTTTTCCTCCTGTTACGCCTTTTAAGCCTTTTACTGTCGATTTCTGTTTCAGCGCTGAATGACCTCATAGGTTCCAGTGCTTGGCCTTTGGCCTAAATTCTATATTCACTTCAGTTCAACAGTTGTTGCATTCTTTTGAAATGTAATGACCTTTTTTTGAAAAAATTAAGGGAACTGTTTATTTTATCCTTTATCCTCATTCAGGATATTCCTATGATAGGGGTCTATATGTGGCGTTTTCTTAAAATTTAGTAGTGTCATTAAGTTTAGCTAACATTTTATCTATGTAATCCTCTCTGTTTTGAATGATTACACCATTTCCTGTATGTCAGGTTTGCTAATGATCAGGGAATTATTCTCTCCTAAATTTCTTCAGCAAATTGATATCATCCTTAGTAAAAAAAATCGGGCGCATGATAGACTTGAAATTACAGAAAAATTTCTGAGCATCTAATTCCATTCCATTCCAATCTCTTGACATATTGCTTTCCTTGTAAGGGTATAATATCTTTTCACTGTTTAAAATCTAATCAAACATCAGGAGTACGAGACTAAATGCGATGTCCTTGTAGCTAAGATATTCCACCTCAGTCTTCCAAAAGGAGCAGATTGTTCCAACATTATTCTGTTGCTCTTTGCAGCGGTTTGATGGGAGGCGCTGGTACATACTGTCCTGGCATGGGTATGGGCCTTCCTTCGCCTCATACTGCGCCCCCAACGCCCCCCAAGACCCCACAACACCAGCATAACCCCAGGTGAGGAGAGTAAAGCTAAATAATCTTATTTTTCTGAATGCTCACTTCAAAGGTAGGATATGTTGTCACGGCCAGGAGAAGACCAGGCATATGTATAATGTTCAGACGCTGAGCACCAGGTTACTTATTACAAACAGTAATCATCATATCTGATCATCTCATATGTGTATGGTTAGAGAAGTGCAGCAGAGGTAAATGTCGAGGTAACAAAAGTGATTAAGGGTAGGAAGGCTCAAGATGTTTGTAAAGTATCTTCAGTATTAAATTTCAAAGCTATTGGCAGGCAAGGAAAGGACCCCTTTACCATCCACATGAGTTTGGTAGGAATGGATACACTTTGTGGTGTAATTTCGAAGTCATGCATATCAAGAGCTTAAGATAGTAGGATTCCTTAAAAAACAAAAAACAAAAAAATGCCTATCCAGTACAATACAAATAATCTAGATTCAGCGTCATGAGATCAGGAACTTGCTGAAACATTCTCATACAATTAAACTGTATTTATCCAGAGTCGTTCATATGCTGCTCAGATGCCTGAAACATCGAGATGTAGTACATGATATTTCTATCAGTTGATGTCTCACACACGCAATTTTTCTTCCTAACCAGGGCCACCTCATCCTCTGGCTCGGCAAGTAGCCTGAGTGAATCTGGCGGAAGGAGTGACTGCAGTTTTGGTAAATCTTCTGTCTACAGCCGTGACCCTCATTCGGTTCACGCGCACCCGCATTTTCCAGGACTGGACGCATCCAAGGCTCAACTCTTCAGGTACTGGACTATATCGTTTCTTGCTCTGAAATTATTCTAATTAAGACTGGTATTTATAAAAGACTGAACTCTAGGGACTTCGGTTGATCCCTTTCCTTAATTGTTGCAGTTTTTCACTATTGCTGTTGCAAAGAAATGTGATCAAACCAACAGTAGATTAAGCTTAAGCAAAGGTATTCTAGTCTTGTATAGACAAGGTAGGACTTTCAAGACACAAAAGGAGTAAAGCGTTATATGCAATAATGACAGTGCTAACTCCGGAAGTGGTGATTCAATGGCAAATAGCAGTTTTCTCAGGGCGTTTGAACTAGTTAAGATTCAAACGTAGGAAGTAACGCTTTTAAATTTCCTAGCAACACCTCTGTTACTTCTTACACCTCTGGAGTCTTTCAACACTTTAAAACCTCTTCCGTCCACCAGCCAAGGCACCAGCAGCGGGAGTCACAACAGTGCAGTAGGCAACAGCAGCAGCAACCAGTACGCAGATCCTTCCAGTCCAGGAACCAAGATGGAGGCTGCCATGGCCCTTCAGGCAGCAAGGAATAACTTTTCTGCATCATCCTCCTCAGTCGCTTTCTCCTCCTCGAACTCATCCCCTGGTTCAAGTGGTGCTTCTGCATCATCAGCAGCCTTCTTCAGGGATGATACTACAGCCAACATGGCAGCGAATCTCATGCGACCTGCGTTTGGCCAAGAGCTCTTCCAGGTATGTTTTTTAGGGTTCTGGTTTTGCTGGAACAGGGATATACTTGTTAGTATTGCTTCCATGAGCTCTTAGGGTCTTCCTCTTTTAGTTTTCATAAGTATAGAATTCATGTCATGATCTGCAGCACCTAAAATCGTAGCCTTTTCTACCTTCACAGATCATCTATAACCCCGTCCTCAGTCTTGTAATTCTTTTTTAGAGAGTTAGACCTACTTTAAGATAGATTTTACAAATTTCACAAAAACCCTTAAATTTGCTATACCTATTTATCAAGTATACTGCTTAGATGGGACTAAATTCTACTGAAAAGTAAATTCCCAGTAGTGCTGCACAGGTTTAATGATGTTCCCACTCCTTCCAGGGACACATGTTTGCAGGTTCAGCACACGCGCAGGGAGCAATGAATCTTCAGGGTGCACAGTCCTTTTACCACTACGGCGCGCAGGGCCTTCATCCCTATTACATGACACCTAGATAACCTAGTTGTCACACACTTGTTTGCTAGAATATAGACAGGTATTAGGCCTTTCTAAGGTATACTCTTAACAAATGTAACATTAATGCTGTAACTACCACGGGTTTTCAGAGGAGCAGCCAATTCACCAAGGACCAGGGTTTCGTAACATTAATCAACCCTGTCCTCTGATAACTGTTTCTATTCAGAAATGCACACAGACTTGAGCAGAAGCTGAGATGGGTAACGAGGCCCACTGAACGTGAGTTTTAAGTATGTTGTTATCTATTTCTGGGCGTCCATAGCCTTCCTACGGACAGTGTTAACAAAACTGAACATTAATACAAATATCTTCCGCTTTTTTAAGCCTAACATGGATAACAGTAATGGAAAGCGTAGGGGAATGCAATGCAGAAGACCATCAGTTAACTCTTCGGAGATCTGTTGCCAGGTAAACAATGCTTCACTGAAACCAAAGTCATTCGGAGAAGGACTAAATACAAGATGTCTCCTTAACTGGAAAAGCTCTCTGACTTCTATTACCAAGAAGTTGATGACAACTCTCAGAATCATTAACCTTAATCGTGTCATGTCTAATAAATCTTAACCACTAGTACAGTGTTTCATTGCCATCCAAGGGGGTACACAGCCACCCACTGAACGTGCTGCAGATCAATCTCTCTGAAGAAGAATGTCTGAAAGTCGGTGGCCGGTAATTAAGTCACAGGAAAAAAGTCATAATTTTGACTAAGGAAAAAGTCGCAGAAAAAAAGTCATTAATTTATGGTGGCTGGTAATAAAGTAACAAGGGAAAAATTCACAATACCTCTTGGGGGTCATTATCTTTATAATATTTACAGTCTTTTGTTTATGTTTATACGGAAATCCCCAACGGGCTTGTACTAAACACGTCGCAAAGCTGGAGACATTCCGGGTTAAAACCCTTGGGGGTCACTATCTACGAAAGATTATTGTGACTTTTTTCCTGTGACATTTGTTCTGTGGCTCTTTTTCCTGTGACTTTTTCACCTGGATTCCTGAAATTCTGCTAATTCAAGAACTTAGTTTCCATGTCTAAAGCAGCTGTTGTCGATGTGTTAAGATGTTAATGAATAGGGTATGAGGCACACCTCCCAGACTTTATAGCAAATAAGACAAGTGATCTGAAAGGAACAGGTGGCTGAAGAAGATTGTAAAGCAGTATCTAATTAAGTTACCTTAGGAGTGAGGTACAAAATATACATGCACCCACTTTCAGGACTGCTTTAAATGCCCTCATTTGATTTGTCAGAGAAGCATGCTCACTAATTTAAGCACTAAAAGTGTCTTCAAGATATTGAGTTTGTACCTGTCCACACAGCCCATCTCAAGAGCAGAGTCAGGAAAACGCTACTCAGCCCATCAACATTTATTATTATTATTATTATTATTATTATTATTATTATTATTATTATTATTATTATTATTATTATTATTATTATATTAACGATTGTCTTCCAATCAAAATACTAACTGTTTATTCATACCATCATTCAGTGCACATCACGTGGTGCACTGTAGGCATTACTTAAAGGATGTTGGTATCGTCTCTTCGTCCCCCTTCCTTTCATCCATCTTGCTGTCCAACCATTCTAACGCCCTCTCTTCCACTCTGTAGCCAGTTGTTCGTCAATCGATCAATCAATTCGAGCTGTTCCCAGTAGGAAAAATATTGCATCAGAAATTTTAAAATGTTTTGTGTATAATGAAACGGATAACGAATTATGTTGTCATATAGGTGAATAGTGAACACTTCAACGAGAACGGTTTATTTTGAATTATTTATTTAAGAAATAGCCTTCTCTCTCTCTCTCTCTCTCTCTCTCTCTCTCTCTCTCTCTCTCTCTCTCTCTCTCTCTCTCTCTCTCTGTGTGTGTGTGTGTGTGTGTGTGTGTGTAACGAGGAAATCAATTACGTACAGGAAAAAGCAATTACTTTGTTCCTAGCATCCTTAGTACGTAATCTGACCATGCTTTTCAATATATATATATATATATATATATATATATATATATATATATATATATATATATATATATATATATATATATATGCCAAGTCAAAAATTGCTATTTCTCACGAGAAGCAATTTAAAGCTTAAAACTCTCTATACTTTCTCTATAACGTAATAGTGACATGCCATTCCCTCTGGCGGTTAGTATTACAAATACAAATAAGACCTTTTTACCACACTATGGAACAAAGGACGGCCTACCTACTCGTATCAGTAATTCAAAAAACACATTTTTTGAGTTGTGTCACTCTTCTGGCAAACGAGCGATATATATATATATCACGTAGCGTTAGACCTACAGAAAAAAATCTGGGGTAAGAAACGGTTTCTCACTCTGCTTAGTACTAAACTAAGCAAGGAGCCGAAGTAGCAGTCTCCCCTGTCCAGGATCCTTGGCTGGGAACCTCTCCGTTTAGTCGTTGGAACAGCCGGTGAAGTCGTCAGTTTGGCGGGAGAGTTGGTGCGAAATTTCCCGCCGTCGCTGCGTCTAACGTTAGTTGAAGCTGTCTTTCGCGGAATATCCCATAGTGTTATAACTTTTAAAAACTTTTACCGTGTCGATTTGTGGGAAGACTGCTACGCTGTAAATTGAGCTTCGTCGTCTGTCTGCGAAGGTAAGTTCTCTTGGTATTAGACCACAGCTAACTAGTATCGAATCAAAGACATGTCACCGAAATTCGTGCTTAAACCTCTCGAATATAGTTCCCGAAATCCGAAATCTTTACCGTGTTTTATACTGTGGTCATTTAGTATCAACGTTTAGTACGAAGTTCATGCTTTGCTTTCAAATATGCAGTTATGGTCAGTCTTCATAAGTTGATTTAGGCCTAAAGTTTACTGTTGCAGAGATAACTAGTTTATTTAGTGGTTATTAAGTCATCCGTAACTTATTAGTTTTATTATTCATGCTGTGGTCATTGTCTTTAAACATGATTTGGCAGAGATAACTAGCCTATTTAGTCTGTTACTTATGCAGTGGTCATTCTCCTTCGCGTGATTTAGTGGGTAGTGTTCAAATCTATCGCTAATGTAATGTTACTGATATTTAAAACTTAATTTGTATTATTGTTTAGTATGAGGGCACTGGTATTGAACTCGGCTTTCACTGGGAGTGGTGTTTGTTTCATGGAACATTTTATATCAAAAACTAAGTATTCAATAGTACACATTGGGCATGAAACAGTATAGTTTAAAAGTATAGTATGTGAAATGCTTTAAAGTGAAGCTTGTTTTCATTTTCTATAAATTTGTAGTGATATTTATGTCTATACTTAACTGCAATTGCGCGATGTTAGCTTATAATTAGCCCCAATTAGTTGACTGATAAATTGGTTTGGTGTAGGTCATTACCACTTCCGTTATAATTAGCCCCAATTAGTTACTGATAAATTGGTGTTTGGTGTAGGTCATTACCACTTCCGTAAGTACATACTAATTGTGGTTTTTTTTCTCCCCAGGAGTTGAGCGAAGCGTGGAAGAAATCCCCGGCACAGGAGTTTGGTAAAGTATACCAATGTCAATGGTAAGTTTCATTTGACTTTTTTTTACTTAAAAACTACTCTGCAAGCTAATCCTCCCCCGCCAGGGGCGGGGGCCCCCTGGTGTGGGGAGGATGTCCTTTCTGACGTACGGTTTACCGTGCGTCAGGAGGGGGCTTGCATTTTTTTTTTTTTTTAGTTTTATTACTTTTCTCTAATAAGCCAAAAATTTTCCTTAGTTTTTAATATTTAACGTTGCTTTTGTGGTTTAACGTAGCTTGTATTTTAGTTTGGCTGGTTAACCATTTTTTATACTAATTTTTAAAATTCTTAACCATTTATTTTAAAAATATTTTTAAAATTAACTTTAAAATATTTAAGTCTTTAAAATTAAATTAGTTTATATGGTTACATTGAGTACCTACTTCGTTAAGCAAAAAGTTAGGTTAGTGACTTATCAGGAAACTTTTTCAGCTGCGACTTTTCATTCCAGGTCTTGTTGAAGAAAAACGTTAATTGGGATCAAGACTGAATGAAGTAATATTAATTCAGCATCGAGCTGGGTTAGTCTAACATCAGCACCTTAATCCAACTTTTTCTCAGCCTGAATCTTCAGCATCGATCTGGGATAGTCTAACATCAGCCCCCTAATCCAACTTTTTCTCGGCCTGAATCTTCAGCATCGATCTGGGATAGTCTAACATCAGCACTTTAATCCAACTTTTTCTCAGCTAGAATCTCCAGCTTGAACCTAGGACTGGTTTCTACACGCTATGCAAAATTGGATGAACACAAGGGTAATAAATGAGTGTCAATCATGGAGATTTGAATCCTTTTACGATTTTTTAATAAATTTTGTTGAAATTAATAAAAAGGTTGTTGAAGAAACTAAGTTAGCTTTTATTCCCAAATGTCAGACGACTGACCTTGTAGAAATATAGGTAAAGTCTAAACAGTTTGCAAGGCCTAAAAATTTGGCCATACTGGAATTTAAATCTGCATAAAGTGGTCACAATATCCGATCATAATTTTTCAAAGTTGTTTGCACTAAACCTTTAAGGTTAATTTAGTTATAATAAAGTTGACAAATTTCAAAAATTTGGATAATGCACTGAGTACCCTCAAATAAGGTTCGGAGTGAAAATTTGAAAAACCAGTAGTACTATAGGTCTTAGTTTTGAGGAACGGCAGTTCTCAAGGTCTTAACATAGGTCTGTAAGAGACTGGTGACTGCAGTAGTATATGATTAAGTCTGATCACTTGAACGCTGATCAGTTACAATCTGAGAACGCTGATTGGTTTGTAATCAGAATCACAAGTCATCTTTCGAGGATACCTTAAACGCTGAACAGTTGTGATAAGAGACCGCTAGTCTCTCTTGATCACTTAAACGCTGATCTGTAGATGTAATCCGAGATCACAGGTCTATTCCGATCACTTTAACTCTGATCAGTTGATTTAAGTTGAGAACGCAGACTTTAACGATGATGGTTTTAGAGGGTCTCTCTCTCTCTCTCTCTCTCTCTCTCTCTCTCTCTCTCTCTCTCTCTCTCTCTCTCTCTCTCTCTCTCTCTCTCCCCCCGCCGATTGTGTGCGTATTTCGGGTTAGCTGATGAACCATGGTTGAGTTCGTTAAAATCCAATGCTCGAACTTTTGAAGACCTTTTTCCCCCACAAGTAACGAATCTTGAGAGCAGCGTACATTAACATTATGAATATCATTAGAGGGTTTGCATATACAAGGCTACTTAGTACGTAGCTGCAAAATGCAGTAGTTTGGTCTTTGTATTGTTACACGAAACTTGATCACGAAAGTAAGATCCTGAAACACTGGAAGCTTGAAGGAATTAACTTGCAGCATTCTAATGAGTTGAGCAGTCCACAGTAGGAATAGAGGGGGGACTGAGTTTGGAGCCAGATTAAGACATAACTGAGCATTCTCAGGAAGCTTGAACTTCACGTCTGTGGCCCCTGTGGGCTTGTTCCATATGAAAAGTTATTTTATGAATTTGTGTAAAACGAAGAAAGGTTGGTTGGTTTAGGATTTTAGATTAACCCTGCCTTATGGTTGCACTGAGAAACCCTATGAGGTGTGAAAGCAGTAGGTTGGTTTGGTATGGACCTCATCCCAGCCATCAATCATAATTACTTCCCTGCGCAATGCAAGTGGGTAGAGTAAAAAAAAAAAAAAAGCACACCTAGTAAGCTGTAATTCGGTTCATTTAGGTAGTCTATTGCTTATGCGAAAAGGCGAATGATACGAGCTAAGCCAAAAAAAGGGGCTTTCCCCTCGACACTAGGGCAAATGAAGCGAGCTAAACCAAAGAAATTCTATTTTGTAGGACGTCTGAGGAAATGGTTTACTTTGAAGGGGTTTATCTTATAGGTTTTATCAGAACAACGCCTGTAGTTTTAAGTTCTCGTAATTGAAAGGTCTCTGGCGCAGCTGCAACTTAACTTATCGGGATTCGATCTCAACAGGTGTATGTACATCTCGTAGGGGGGGTCAGTGCACCTCATGCGGTGCACTGTATGCATTGCTTGTTTTTTGTCGAGTCCCTTCGGCTCCCATGCTGCAACTAATTTCGTTCCTTTTGCTGTACCTCTATTCATATTCTTTCTTCCATCTTTCTTCCCACTGTCTTGCAATTGATTCATAGTGCAACTGAGATTTTCCTCACTTTGCACCTTTCGAACCTTCTTACTGTTTCAACGCAGAATGACGCTATAGGTCCCAGAGGCTGGTCTTTGGCCCAAATTCTATATATTCTGCTTTATTCAACAGATGCACAAGCAAAGTTTGCATAAGGTGGCCAGGTCTTGGGTGCTGAAGGTTAAACGCAGGTTCATTCCTAATCTGAATATGTTGTCCAGATACTTAGCCAAGAACTTCCCCCGCTACCTTCCATATAAAGCAGTTGATGGTTCTGTCTTTGTTTCCTGAAACTCGTTCCTTTGTGGTCTTGTTGATCTGTATGAGGGTTAGTTCAGTAGCCAATCTATGCTGATGTAGGCTTGTGCTTAAATTGCTCTTACGAGAAGTTGAACTACCTGTTCAAAAGCCGTTTGTTCTGAGTTGTTGCTGACAAGAGTCCTGGTTTGATAGAAACCATTGTTACAGCTCATTTATGCCCCATGGAAACTCGAGTATATTAATGATAGATTGGTGACGGTATCGGCATAATTGATTGATTTGTAATCGTGAGGAACCACTTGACCTCTGTGAATAGCTGGGTTGCACTGCCGAAGAAAAATGAGATATTGCTTCCTGGGTTCCTTAAGGTTTTTGAAGGTCAGACTTGTAGTCAGTATTCATTTTGTCAAAAGCGCTCCTGGTGGGAAAGCAACACACCAACTCTTAAGAATATAATTGAAATATTGGGAAACGAACTTGTAACTATGTGATAATTGAGCTGCCTTGTTCTCGAATGTAAAAGAATTTTGGAGAGAAAGTCAGCTGCTTCCACACGAAAAGAATACAGTCTTTTAAGTATAAAGTACTGTAAATTGTTTTTCAGCCGGAATAATTGATACAGAGAAATAGCGGGACAAGTAGGCTTACTTGCGGCACTCCACAACTGGGCATGCAAACAATATCGCGAGTTTTCTTCAACACCACTGGCGGCTGTATAAAAACATTGGTAGAAAAGATGTCTGGAAATGTAGCCGAAAATAGCAGTTGAATGACACCCCTTTCCAAAATTTCTTCTGTCGGTTACCGTAAGAGACCAAGAAAACATCTTTTCAAAGTACGTCAGCTGATGCGAAGAACAGCTTGCTGTCAAGTGTTGAGAGAGGAAGTCACTTCATCAATATTCTTTCAGCACCAGCCCACCATTTCAGGTTCTCAACCCATGTAGCAGCAGTTGTTCTGACATTTTGTTTCTGGAACACCTTCCTAAAAGCCTGGATACTGGTCAATGAAGGATTGAAGGGAATCGCTGGGAGTATCTGGCGAAAAAATGCCTGGAGAGTCTTGTTTAAGAAGGTAAACTGGAACTATTGGATGCTGGCCAATAAAGGACTGACGGCAATCACTGGAAGTATCTGTTGAAAAGGCCTTGGATAATCTTGTCTAATAAGGTAAACTGGAGCTATTGGATATTGGTCAATGAAGGATTGAAGGGAATCGCTGGAAGTATCTAATGAAAAAATGCTAGGAAAGATACCATTAAGAAGGTATACTGGAACTATATGAAGTTAAAGCAACTTGGGGGCCTTGATTAAAGGCGGTGACGGTTTACCCTACAGAAACTCATTTAGAGCCTTTAGCTACAGAATCAGTGCTTCTTATGTACTAGGAAGGGCTGGAGTGTCACCTCTTGGACCGCAAGTTGATTCCCATAGGAAACTGGATCCACATCAGACTGCTGGAATCAAATGCAGTTTCTTGTGGATTCCAGGTTTAAAAGAAACCGAATGGGTATGGAATTGATAATTTGATCAAAGTTGATATCGAGTTCCCTGTCTGAAAACGCAAGTCATTCACTGAGCAGGGAACCATAGGATAATGTTGAACTTCTGCATTAAGTCATGCAAATGGAACATCTTTGTAGACACCCTCTGATTTCCTAGTCCGGTGATTGTTCCAGAATTGTATTTGTACCATAAAAGACTTTAGGAGATTTAGAGGAAATTACCGATCAGCCTTTTTTACCGCGCAAAAGTCAGAGATAATTTTCGCGTGATCGTGTTCATAATGCTATGAACAGGCGCCAGGGAAGACAACATTCATTTCTCTTTACCGGAGCAAACAATGCGGCGTTAAAGTGAGTCACAAACGGCAGCAGTTGGACTAGGTCAGTAAATAACTCGAAGTTTTAGACGAGGAGGAAACCTGTTTTTAATATTATTTGTGTCAGTGGGAGCCCGATAAAAACTTAGCATGCGGTCATGTCAGCTAGTAAGAGTCACGACAGTGGTTAGTTTTGTTACGTTCGCCGCACCTGTTGAAACTTTTTTTGGAGATAGTACTGGTTTGTTCTTGACTTAATCGGGGACAAAAAAAGAAGACCCGCCTGCAAAGTTGACAGCATACCCCCAGATGTTCCTCTTGTTATCCTTGGACATCGCAATGGATAATTCTTTCCGAATCTGTCGAGAGCAAACCAGTATTCTCTCCCATGATAATTATTAACTGGTGCTACTTGGGGAAAGATCTAAACGTTTCCTAGCTCGTGCTAGCTGATATGTCCACAGGTCAAGTTTTTGCCAAGTTTCCAGTGACACAAATAAGACGGAAAACAGTTTTCTAAGACTATATTATTTATGAAAACAAATAACAAGTTTCCTCGGCCTAAAACTATCAAGAGCTTCGTGGTAGCCCTGCACCTTTTGTCAGGGTACAGTGCAATAAATATTGTCAACAGTGCACCTGTTCATAGTACCACGAACACTGTTTATACTTTTCCAGCAAACTCACCTGATAATGTTGTCACGTCAAGAGAAGCAATGTACCAGGAAGAGTTAACCAATTATTATGGTTGATACGTTGTTACTGCTTTGGCTTGTTACCTATGCGTCGCCTGCTCCGAGGCGCTAGTACTAAACAGGGTTAATACTCTACTAATCCTGGTACTAAACACCGTATGGAGAATGTAAAGTAGACGGCCGCACGAAGATATCGCTTATTAATATATTTTGTCGACCACATAATACAGAAATGGGTTTATATAATACTTTGATCCGCGAGGGGCTAGCTAGTACTAAACACGGCGTCTTAAGGAGCTTCCGCCATATATAGTACTAGCATCTCGGAGTAGGTGACGTTTAGGTAATAAGCCAAAGAAGCACCGATACTTTAACCCCAACTATATATATATATATATATATATATATATATATATATATATATATATATATATATATATATATATATATATATATATATATGCATTCCTTATTTGGATTTTATAAAAAATAAGCTGCATAATCTTAAATGGCAAAAATGTGTTCACTGTGGATATTGGATTACAGTGACCTTGACTGTCTGAATACAGGTAAAAAAAAGTCGCGGGGAAAAAAGTCGCAATAATCTTTCCTATATAGTGACCCCCAAGGGTTTTAACCCGGTATGTATATACCCACCTTTGCGGCGTGTTTAGTGCTAGCCCGTTGGGGATTTTTCCGTATAAACATAAACAAAAGACTGTAAAAATCAAAAAGATAATGATGACCCCCAAGAAATATTCTGAATTTTTCCCCTGTAACTTTATTACCGGCCACCATAAATTAATGTGACTTTTTTCCCTGTGACTTTTTTCCCTAGCCAAAATTGTGACTTTTTTCCCTAGCCAAAATTGTGACTTTTTTCCTGTGACTTTTTCCTAGCCAAAATTGTGACTTTTTTCCCGTGACTATTACCGGCCACCATAAATTAATGTGACTTTATTTCCTATCCAAAATTGTGACTTTTTTCCTGTGACTTATTTCCTAGCCAAAATTGGCTTTTTTTTTCCTGTGACTTTATACCGGCAACCATAAATTATTGTGACTTTTTTCCTGTGACTTTTTTCCTAGCCAAAATTGTGACTTTTTTCCTGTGACTGTGTTACCGGCCACCATAAATTGTGACTTTTTTCCTGTGACTTATTTCCTAGCTAAAACAGCGCTCAGAACAGTTGGAGTGGTTGAACAGCAAGATTAAGAGATCCAGATAACTTCTCACGTCTCACTCCTCAGTTCCAGAGGTCCTTTATTCCTCACACCACTGGACTGTGGAACAGTCGCCCTGAGAAAGTCGTGTGCAATTGGAACTTCAGGAGTTCAAACGAAGATGCAATGCATTACTACCCTAATACAATGCTCTTTGTATTTTGATAATTTACTTACATTTTTATTTAGTCATTTGTTAATTTCTTAATTTATCTGTTCTTCTAATAACTGATCTCTTCTTTCTGTATTTCCCATTACATTCTGTTACTTCTTTCCAGCGATCACCATATTCTTTGGAAGCTTGAATTTCAAGTCAGTGGCCACTTTGGGATTGTTCAATACGAAAAGTGCTCATCTTTTGAATAATAATAATAATAATAATAATAATAATAATAATAATAATAATAATAATAATAATAATAATAATAATAATAATAATAAATGAAATGAAGTACAGTGATCTGAAGATGGAACCGGGAGAAAATCCTGCAGAAGTAATCGTCAGAGAGGTTGGACGGCAAGACTGAGGAAAGGAAAGAGGGATGGAGGTGACGTAAAAGGCTAAAAAAAAGTGGCCGCCACTAAGGGTCGAAGGGACTCTGCAAGCACCTTTCACTGATACGTGCTGTTGACAAGCAGAAGCCTCTCAGTCACGGGACAGAAGCAAATAAACCACAAGAGCTGAGCTGCACATCCAATAGGGCATACATGTGTCGCGCGGTAATTTGTGGACGGTAAAAACGGTCTCGTGTATTGTTGTCAGTTACTGTACCTGCACGGAATATTTAGTCACCTGGGGAATATCCGGCACCTACTGGTTCTTAACAACCAGGTGTTTTGACACCTGTTTTACAAACACAGCACCTGCTGGCTTGAAGGGTCTTTGGCGGGCCGTCTGGTATTGTTACCAGAGAGCTCTAGAGACAGCTCAGAATATTCCTCCTGTGTTGTACCTGCCCGCCGTTACCTCGAGTAGATCTCCGTGGATACTTAATCCCAGAGAAATGTGAGTTATGAAGCTTATAATTGTGATCGAATGACATAAATCTTAATGTATGCGAAAGAGGCGTTCAAGAGCCGCGGTCTCTCTTTTGTCAAGAATGCGGAAAAGATTCATCGTAATTAATCGCAGTTTTCCATATTCAGCTTTCTGGCAGTTAATCCTGTTTCTTCAAAAAAAAAAAGTTAAGTATATCTTAGTTTAACCAGACCACTGAGCTGATTAACAGCTCTCCTAGGGCTGGCCCGAAGGATTAGACTTACTTTACGTGGCTAAGAACCAATAGGTTACCTAGCAACGGGACGTACAGCTTATTGTGGAATCCGAACCACATTATGACGAGAAATGAAATTCTATCACCAGAAATAAATTCCTCTAATTCTTCACTGGCCGGACGGAGACTCGAACGCTGGGTGTTTCTTCAAAGGTAACGCAAAGTGAGATGTCTCAAACTCCGACGTTAGGAAACTACGTCACAATTTTGAAGTGGATAGAACGCTGTTTGAATACGCGACAGACATTTAGCAAATTTAAACTTCGTCTGTCAGTATAAGAAAGCGAAAGCACTGCAAAAATATAAGTTTTAATCCAACTGATAACAAGCAAAAAATGCACCGAAGTTTCTTCTGCGCAATCGAGTTTTCTGTACAGCCGCTACAGCGTATAATAAAGGCCACAGAAAATAGATCTACCTTTCGGTGGCCTCGTATAACGCTGTATGAGCTGCAGTCCATGAAACTAACCACGGCCGGGTGGTGGCCTATCCTATATCGTTGCCAGAAGTACGATTATGGCGAACTTTAACCTTAAATAAAATGATAACTACTGAGGCTAGAGGGCTGCAATTTGGTATGTTTGATGATTGGAGAGTGGATGATCAACATACCAATTTGCAGCCCTCTATCCTCAGTAGTTTTTTAAGATCTGAGGGCGGACAGAAAAAGTGCGGAGAATAAAGTGCGGACGAGCAAAGCCGGCACAATAGTTTCCGTTTACAGAAAACTAAAAGTCCATTAATCTCCAAAGGGATTTCAATATTAATGGATTTGCCTGACACAAATATCTAGACGTTTCAAATATCATTTCTGCTCGAAATTGAAATCTAAAACTGTACTGACCTCTACGCATGACCGGCGACATTCCTACTCGACATTCCTACTCGACATTCCTACTCGACATTCCAACTCGACATTCCTACTCGACATTCCTACTCGAGTCATATGGTAATTAGAATCTAATAACGAAAGAATCTACAGTACTCGAGATGCTGATCCGATTTTGAGATTGGTAGACTGCGCTCGAATGAATGGAAAGTTCGTGAGAGTGAAAATAAATAAATAAAAAAAAAAAGGATATTTCTTTGCTTGTAGCTGTCAGGAAAATTTCGTGTTCTGTTGCATGCACTGGCGGAGAGAAGTAATTTTGTTAGGGCATATAATATATATATATATATATATATATATATATATATATATATATATATATATATATATATATATATATATATATATATGTCCCAAAAAGGCCTTGGTGCCCACCATTACAGGCGCAACAAGTGTCACACGGCAATATTCGGACGGTAAACATTGGCCTGTCAATTAGTGATTAGTTGTCGTACCCTCACGGAATAATAAGTAAGCCAGGTACTTTCCGGTACCCTCTGGTACTCAATAGGCACAGATGTCGTGACACCTGTGTGTGAGCACAGACGCCGGTCTGTGAAAGAATCGACCGACTTAAGGAGTTTTAAACAATTCGCAGATTCCTTAATGTGGTGTATTGTATTCCTCCAATTTCCTGCTATTTTCTAGTGCCATTTGAAAAAGCAATACCAGAGAAATGTGAGTTTCGAGGCTTATAACCCCCGTAGGGGGGTAGGGCCGTCAGTGCATCTCATGCGGTGCACTGTAGGCATTACTTAAGGTTCTTTGGAGCGTGCCTTTGACCCTTAGCTGCAACCCCTTTCGTTCCTTTTACTGTACCGCCTTTCATATTCTCTTCCTCCCATCTTACTTTCCTAAACCCTCTCCTAACGATTGTTTCGACATTATTTTCAACGCTGAATGAGCTCATAAGGCCCCAGCGCTGGGCCTTTGGCCTAAATGTTATATTCCAATCCAAGCCGATACCCCTGAGAATGGGAATCGTCTTGACGAACGGAGCGAAGGTATAAAAGACCTTCTTTGTACTTTCACCCATTTTTGAACGAAACGGGGCTCCAGGATAGTTCCAGAAAGGCTGAAAGATGATGCGAATTATAAGTGTCTGTTTATGAACGTAACTGGAATGACTGAATGACATCAGAAGTTAAGACTTTTGGTAAAAGTAGGTCGTTGCAGAGGGAGAGGATACGTTTGTGAAAAAAATTTTAATTTTTATTACTTTTATCAAGTATATATATATATATATATATATATATATATATATATATATATACTGTATATGTATGTATATATATAGTGCACGAACTGAATACGCCATGTGGTGCATGAAGTAGATACGTCATGTGGTACTAGATATGCCATGTGGTGCATAAATTAGTGTAACTCCCAAATCAATTTAGAGACTAGTACTAGCTTGTTTATGTGTGTGTGTGTGTGTGTGTGTGTGTGAGAGAGAGAGAGAGAGAGAGAGAGAGAGAGAGAGAGAGAGAGAGAGAGAGAGAGAGAGAGAGAGATAGTACCAACCAAAGCCTTTTCACTCTTCCAATTTCAGCCGCCAAAATGCAGCCAACTTCGTCAGAAGACGGAGTCGATCAGAGACAGCAGAGCAACGGCTCAGCCAACGGCTCCAAATCGCTCCGGATGTTTAGGTCGTGTATCTGCCGACCGAAATTCTGGAAGTACCTGGTTCTGGCTCTCATTTTACTGATGGTGGGACAGCTGACCCTCAGCACACTCTTCTACAAAGAACCTGGCTCCCTCCTCTACGTGAGTTTTACGTTGCAAAAGTCTTTTTGTTTTTAGGCCTATTGGTCTAGTAGGTTGCCCTAAACTTGATTGAACGTTGGTGCTTATTGAACATGAAACACTTACGAGAGAGAGAGAGAGAGAGAGAGAGAGAGAGAGAGAGAGACTGATGTTTTATTCTTTTAACAGCTGCTATCGGTTCACGGCAAGTTGAGCTGGAAAAGTGAGACTAATAACAATGTTATCAATTATTTACAAAAACCTCTTTTAGGCCCATGAGTCTGGGTTGACCTAACTTGATTTAATGTTGCTTCTTTTTGTATATGAAAACACTTACTGGAGAGAGAGAGAGAGAGAGAGAGAGAGAGAGAGAGAGAGAGAGAGAGAGAGAGAAACTGATGTTCTATTCTTTTTTAACAGCTGTTATCGGTTCACGGCAAGTTGAGCTGGAATAGCAATGGTACCAATCTGAATGACACACGAACCTCAGAAGCTTCTGCCTGCGAAAAGAAAGAACTTTGCCCTACCGTACCTCCTAATCTAGGTATTTTTCTCTATTTTTTTTTTTTTTTTAATATTTCCATTCTGGAAACGTAATTATGCTTTACGAACACTAATTTTAATTTTTTATTTGTGTTCGTATTCATTAAAAAGTTATTTGTAATTACAGTCACAAACACACGTAAAAAACATCGATACAGATATAGACAAATATATATATATATATATATATATATATATATATATATATATATATATATATATATATATATATATATATATATATATATATATATATATATATATATATATATATATATATATAATATATAGATATATTGTTACGGGAAGAAAGAGGGAGATAGATTATTACAATCAGCCTCTTTGTCCTCCCATTCCTCACAATATCAAACAATCATTTCTAGTTGGAGTCCTCAAGATAAACGCTACAGTGCCACCAATCGAAGAGCAAGAAAGAAATTCCTCTAACCTGGAACCGGGAGGCCGGTACAGGCCGGCCGAGTGCCGGTCGAGACATCGCGTGGCCATCATCATCCCTTACAGGAACCGGGCCTATCACCTGCCTGTGTTTCTTTATCACATGCATCCGATACTCCAGAGGCATCAGATAGACTTTGCCATATACGTTGTTGAGCAAGCAGGTCAGTATGTTAGGAGCGAGCTTGTGCTCGTCTTCAAAAGTTTGTGAGAAAAATAATTAATAATAACAAACTGGTAGGGGGTGAAACTGTTGTGGGATGGGAAGTGTAAGCCTGAACTCTTCACAAAATAAGAAACATGAAACTTACGTGAAATGAGAGACCTGACAAAAACTTATTCCTTGATAAAAACGAAATCCTCAACAGCACATTTGATGAGAATGACGATACAAATGAGATCCTGAGCTACAATTTGAGATACTTGGGTTCCAATATTCATTGAAGACTCATTTGATAGCGCACAAGGAGCACAGGCAAGGTAGTGGGCCTCACCTAAGTGATTTTGCTCATATGCTTTGGTAATAATTTTTTTTTCACCTGAGCGTTGGCTGATCTAACTATATAGACATTCTAGATTTAACATACAAAATATTGTTAAGTGTGCGGGTATAAAACATTTTGATAATCAACTAAGTTCATAAAGTATTTTTCATCCAAGTCCCTTGTTTTGAGAGATTTTATAAACCATACCAAATCAGTTGTCACTACACTGATGACTCACGTGCAAATAAAATTGTTCCATCTTAGAAATTAATCAAACAAATCAAGAAGGCAATATCCCTATAGGGGGTTAGTACCGTCAGTGCACATCATGCGGTGTACTGTGGGCATTACTAAAGGTTCTTTGCAGCGTCCCATCAGCCCCTAGCTGCACCCTCTTTCATTCCTTATACTGTCCTCCATTTATATTATCTTTCTTCTATCTTGCTATCCACCCTCTCTTAACAAATATTTTATAGTGCAACTGCGAGGTTTTCCTCCTGTTATACCTTTCAGACCCTTTTACTCTCAATTTCCTTTCCAGCACTGGATGACCTGATAGGTCCCAGTGCTTGGCCTTTGGCCTAAATTCTATATTCAATTCAAGAAGGCAATATTTAAAAAGCACTTTCCTTTTCTCTGTAACTGCACCACATAAAAGGGCTTTTCCGCACAAGAGGATGTGCAGTGAATTTCTTATAAGTTTCCTCTCTTTCAGGAAATGGATCATTCAATCGGGGAAAGTTGATGAATGTTGGAGCCTTGGAATCGCTCAAGCTTTATCCATACGACTGTTTCATATTCCACGATATCGACCTACTACCAGAAGACGACAGAAATCTTTATACGTGTCCAGAACAACCACGTCACATGTCTGTCGCCGTTAGTACACTGGGTTACAAGTAGGTGTTCAAGATTGTTATGTTGTCCAGTTCTACGTTGCTTAAATTCTAAATTATGAAATTAAAAAGGATATACCTTTGTATACAATATTAGAGAACAATAGTTTTAGAGGTAGGTTCTAAAAAAGCCTTTTTTTAGCTGACTGTGTGAACAAGATGGTGAAAACTCAGGAACTGCAGTTTATCAACAAATTTTTATTTTCAAGGCATTTAGTTGTTTACTTTGATAAAAAAAAAATCTAATTCAAATTCAGATCTCAGCTGACATCTTTGTATTGTGTTACTGTTCTGGAATTACAATTTCCAGTGTTCCAGTTGAGTTTTCAAATGCCATTCCAGGCAACGTTAGAATGCTAAATGGACTTAGTAAGCTTGAATATTGGAACTGCTGTTGGTTCAGTGGAAGCAAAGAAAGACCATCTCATTCCATAACTTGATAGTTGTTATTGCCTTAATAAGTTACACCTCTTCCCTTCCAGCTAGGTTTGTTGATTTGAATGGAAAGCAATCCACAACCTCAGTTCTTGACAGTATATAATACTGTACGGAAGATAGTAATTCTTGTTAGTTATATATATACACATGATATTTCACATACCCATTATTCAGATGCCATGCAGTTCCATGCTGACATAAGATTAAAATGGACTTGATAAAGTTACCAAGGCTCTCTACCTTGGAAGAATGCACCACTCTAATATTTTTTTGGTACAGGGAATAACTCCACAACTCCAGGGGTCTAGAGGAAATTTGGAAATGCAATGTGGCTGTCACCAGTCCCCCAAAAGATTTTATACTCAACAACTGACATACATTAACCCATGTCAGTACGGAACTGACCAACAGGTCTGAATTTGTTCTCTGGACTGTCAACACCGATTTTGGTATGACGGAACGACTATTCCTGCTAGCTAAATATTTTTTAATAAATAACAAGTTATATCAGTTACATCTGGTTCAAAAGCTTATTCGTATGAGCATTGCAACTGCCAATCTTTCTTATAGGTAAAACTGGTAAAAACAGAATACACCGCACAGATACAAGCCTGTTTCATTCATACACTGTTGAGGGAAGTAATGCATGGATAACCTGTAGTATACCAACTTACAGAATGTCCATTAGCATTCAGTCGTGGACTCTAGCTCACTCATGCCCTCTGCATATGAGTCCAAAAAAGGAGTACACATAACATTTGTGTCCCAGGATGGTACGAAACTTGCGAAAGCTTGGTATACAATCTTATGCTTTCTGGCCCTTCCCAATTTGTTTTACTGGAGATTTTGTTGTAAACTCTGGTAACTGTAAATTGTCAGTGCTGAATGTTTTTAATGCAAATATGGTGGGTTCAAAAATATTGTTTAGGTATACACAGCATGATAGAGCAGTATTTTAGGGTTATCCAGAAATATTTATATTGCTCAAACTTCTGAGTTGTCTCACCCTCCAGGCTACTTTCCCCTGACATGTTTGGTGGAGTGAGCGCAATGACAGTTCCGCAGTTCAAGAAAGTCAATGGTTTCAGTAACATATTTTGGGGCTGGGGAGGTGAAGACGATGACATGACCAACAGAATTAAATTCCACGGATTCGTAATTGCCCGTTATCCTGAACCTATTGCCCGTTATTTGATGCTTAAACACCAGAAAGCTGTACCAAGTCCTAGCAGGTAAGACAAGTGATTTTTTTTCTGTGAGAGTTTTTGATTTAGATGACACTTATAGGTAAAGTTCGAGATGTCTCCTCGTGAAGGAGTTCTGCACTCTCTGTGAATTCAGATTGTGAAGCAGTTGCTGAATCTCTGTTAAATCAAATTGTGTAGCAGTTGCTGAATCTCTGTGAACTCAGATTGTGAAGCAGTTGCTGAATCTCTGTGAACTCAGATTGTGAAGCAGTTGCTGAATCAGTATGAACTCAGTTGTGAAACAGTTCCTGAATCTTTAAGAACACAGATAGTTAACAGCTCCAGAATCTTTGTGAACTCCAATTGGGAAGCAGTTCCTAACCCTGTATGAACTCACTTGTGGAACAGTCCTAATTCTGTATGAACTCAGATTGGGAGACAGCTCCAGAATCTCTGTGAACTCACATTGGGAAGCAGTTCCTAATTCTGTATAAACTCAAGTTGTGAAACACCTCCAGAATCTCTGTGAACTCACATTGGAAAGCAGCTCCTGAATCTTTGAGAACTCAGATAGTGAAACAGCTCCAGAATCTCTGTGAACTCAAATTGGGAAGCAGTTCCTAATTCTGTATGAACTTAAAATTGTGAAATATCTCAGAATCTGTGAACTCAAATTGGGAGGCAGGCCCTAATTCTATATGAACTTAAAATTGTGAAACCGTTCCAGAATCTCTATGAACTTAAACTGGGAAGTATTTTCCTGAACCTTAGAGAACTGACATGGTGATACAGTTCTTAATTTCTATAAATTCAAACTGTCAAGCAGCTCCAGAATCTCCTTGAACTCAAAATGTGAAACAGTTCCAGAATCTGTATGAACTCAGATCGTGAAGCGGTTCTGGATTGTCTGTGAATGCAAACTCTCCAATTGGAAATTTTGCACCATCGCATTTTATTTAATTTTGATTCATGAATTCATTGCAACTTCCTAGTGTATTATTATAATTATATATAGTTGATGCTGTGTGTGAGATTATACTAGTACTTCATAGTATTAGACCAGTAAAGAGCATTCCAGGGTCTTTCCAGTATCTCTTCGACTACAGGATGCAGTACTTTCTTCTTAGGTGTCTTAACTTCTCTAACTTGGCTTGCTTCAATCTTCACCCTTTTTCATTAAGGGGAAATCTTTTGAGAGAGGACCATTCTGAAAGTCTGAATTTCTTTACAATAAGGATAATAATCATAATCTTAAGAAGTTTTATGTCATGAAAATTGCCAGTAATTGTTGACCTCCATAACACTGCTAAGAGGTTGCAGTATGTATTTTTTATTCTTGCAAATTTGTTACAGTAGCATTCTTATTTCATTTTAGTGTAGTTGCTCAGATGGTTTACATCAGGTCTTGATGAAATGTGGTTGGTCATAAAATTAATAGGAGCTAATTCCGATTTATCTAGCTCTAAAACTCCCATATTTAGCATGCAGAATAAGAGTGAAAGAATTTATTACTTTATACAGTATCAGGAATTGGTCCTGTACTATACTGTCTTGGAGAGAAAATCTTTCCTTCATTTTCATTTGCATATTCATATAATCATGAACAGAAGCATCTCATGCGGTGTAGAAACTTAGTGTTACATACCTAAAACAATTATGTATTAAATACCTGAAACCATTATGTTTTGATAAGTTTGCGTTTTATAAAATCACCCTCTTAAGGTAGAAAGTTGACATGCATCTGACACTCCAGCAGAGGCGTTATGCATCAGCAAATTTTGGCTGAAATGGACTCGAATTCTTTAATTGTCTTACACTCTATTCAAAGGGTTTGTAAAAGAGAGAAAGTATTGATAAGAAACAGATCATATATGTCAATAAAGTTGAGATTCTTGTAAGGTAGTCCAGTAGTTTTTCTGAAGGTAGTAAGCAGTTTGCCTGAATGAAACAAATTTTCTCTTGGAGTGTGAGGTGTCTTCATCAAATTTCCAGTTTTTAGAATGATAAAAGTTTGATTTATTTTGGGTTTCTTTTCAGGTTCCAGAGCGTATATGACGGTAAAAGTAAGCTCACGACAGAAGGTTTAAACAATATCAAATATAAAGTACTGGATATGAAACTTCATCGGCTCTATACGTGGATTTTAGCTGACCTTGAGACTTCTTGATCGTTAAGTTTATCGAAAATTTATATGTCTCGGTGTTTGTGGTCGTAATAAAGTTCCTTATGTTCTTCATTTATTAACACCATACTGGCTTACACATCTATCTATCTATCTATCTATCTATCTATATATCTATCTATCTATCTATCTATCTAAACAGGGATTAATGTTAAGAGGGGAATACTCTATGAAGTGACTAATGAGGATATGAGGAGATCAGTTAAGAGGCTGGAGAATGAAAAAACACCAAGAGTTGAAGGGATCACGAGTGAAACGCTGAGGTCCATTGGTTATAGCGTGACTGAGTGGTTGACCAGGTTTTGTAAGGTGTGTCGGGATGAAGGAAAGGTTGCAGAGGTATTGGTGTGAGAAATTATTAATCTTCTTTTAAAGCTAATAGAAATAGATTCGACTGTAAGAATTATAGGGCCATAACATTATTTAGTGTACCAGGGAGGTTGCAAGGTAGGATTTTGACTGGGGAAGCAAAACAGAGGACAGAAGGACTGATAGGGGAAGAACAGTGTGGTTTTATACAAGAAGAGTGGGTATGCAGTTCAGGTTTCCGTTATGAAACAGTTATGTGAGGAGTTTGAAAGTAAAGTGAAAGTCTTGTAAGTGACATACATGGACCCAGAAAAAGCTTATGACAGAAGTGACAGAGAGGCAATGTTTGGTGAAAAGAATAAGTTATTGAGAGTGATTCAAAGTTCATATCATGGAAGTGAAGCATACATCAGAGCATGTTGGTAGGAGAGTGGCTTGTTTGGTGTAAGAGTGGTTTTAATACAAGGGTGTGTTATTTTGCTCAAGTTGTTCATTATCTTTACTGATGGAATGATGCGAGAAGCCAGAGAAAGGACATCCTGGATGTAGGTGTAAAGTTGTGAGACAGGGAAGGAATTGTGAACAAAGTGTGAGATATTGCTGTTTGCATATGATACTTTTCTGACTGGGAATAGTGAACAGACACTGTAGAAACTCGTAAAACAGCTTGAAGGTGTTTGCAAGAGGAAATTCTTGAGAGTAAATGTGAGCAAGGATCAGGCAATTAGGATGAATGAAATCCTGCATGATGGGACAGTGTTAATATGTCTGGTGGAGAATGGATACATTGTGCTCATATCAGGCCTTGGTACTGAAAATAATTCATCATGGCAGGATGAGAGAAGAGGTGATCATGATAAGGAAGGTGGAGTAGTCCTTGTAAAATACTGGGAAGAGACTGCTTGTCTGTGGAAGCCAAGGTGGAAATGCATAATGAGAAAGTTGAGCCAACTCTCTTTTGTGGGAGTGATGTGTGGATGTTCAATGTCAGTATAAACAAAGGCTTAAACTGTTAAAATGGAATACCTGCTGAGCGTGTGCTGTGTAAGAATAAATGACAGGGTTAGAAATGTGGAGAATCGTATAAGTGGTAAAGAGGTTAGCGTAGGTCAAGGATGGATAGGAATTTTCTGAAATGGTTTAGACCTGTGGAGAAAAGAGACAATGATAGGATGGTTGTGAAAGGATGTATAATTCAAAAGTATTAGTGAGAATGATGAATAAATGGTGTAAGAGAGGCACTAAAAGGAAAAGCCTCAAAATCTAGGAAGTACAAGAATAAATATAAGATAAAGGCGAATGATACAGTTTGTTTAGGTAATACGTCATGCAGATAATGAGCCTTCTGTGTAGGTATTAAAAGCTGCTAACTCTGAGGAAGTTTTACATAAGTACACGGGACTCATCCACGATTTTTCATGTGAAGTATGAATGTATCTGACATTAAACGACTTCTGGGGCAGCATTCTCTTTCCCTGCTTGTTGCCAAGAAAACTCTATTCATCGTTCTCTCCTCTCTACAAAGCTCCTTCTTGATAATGTCTAGGCGCCATTTCTCCTCATTAAGCTGATTAACTCTAAGCTGTCGAGAGTGGAGCAATGAAGGTCATGTCATGTAGAATTTCGGGCGCCCTGTCAATAGCTCACTGTGTACGTTTCCATGCGGAGGAAAGTCTTACAATTAGATGATTATGTACAAAAACAAAATGTTTATGCAATTAGAAAAAAAGTTTTAAAACACCTAAAAATCCATGTATTTACGAGTGAAACTTGGATCGTTAAATACTAACGGCAACGGACGAAATAATGGCCTCATTTCATTCCTTGACCACTGAATAAAATGTATTTGGCACGAGGAAAATATGACAGTAATACTGATTCAAAGTTTGAATCGAATTCGGAAAAGTTAAGCGAGCTCGAAAATATATAAAAGTTTACCATTAAAATTAAAGTAACATTTTCTTTAAATGTAGCAGGTAACGTTTTCTATGACATATTTAATGGGCGCCACAAGTGTTCAACTGCCGATCCATCTTACGCCAAGTGGATGATAATAAACACCATTGTATTGGTCAGACATAGATAAATATGCCATCAACAATTTATGAACCTAAATTAATGAGCATAACTAACATCGTTGTTGAATTATTATTAAATGTCTCCAGCGAAATATTGACGAGAACATGTCAGACGAAAATAGGGAAAGACAAGTACCCTCGCAATTATACGGTGATCCTGTGACTTTTCCAATTGTTATTATATCACCTGGTCTCATAAAACCGAAAAAAAGACCTCTCATCCTTTCAGACAGCTTCATAATACCTGTCAGGCCAACATTTCTCTTAACGTGTATGATTTGAAATTCAGAAATCCAAAGACAGATTGTTTTTTTAGTAACTTTTTTTTTTTTTTCTATGTACTGCCAAACTCTGGGGTCTCCTTTTTTTTCCATCTCCCAGATTTCTATAAGCTTCCATTTTTCAGGCGTGTCTTTTCCCCATCAGCCTTGAAATTTAGAATTAAATTGTTTAATCTACACTTACACTCAGGAATCTCATAATGATAATAAATTTACTCATCTTCAGTCGAGTGTTTTACTAGCTCAAAGTTACCATATGGGGAGGAAGTAGCCCCTTCAAAAGTGACCTTATCCAGTGCAAGAGAAAATCCTTTATGAACTTAACAAATTGTGCATAAAGCTCAGGGGCAAATGTCAATTTAAACCAAAAGAGTAAGAATCATGAAAGATGGAGAATCAGCTACCCAGGGAGAGGTAACATGTGGAGAACTTTTCTGACAATAGCACCAGTTTTAGATGATCTTCACTTTGCCCTAAAATGGAAGATGTGGATAGTCTGGTAATAAATTTCTTTGCTAGTGATACATCTGGAGAAGCTCTGCTCTGGTTAGGGAGTTTCAGGATGTCCAAACTTTGGTGTTTGTGAAGACTGTGTTTTATCAGGTCTCTCAATAAGGCTGTTGAGAAGCGAAGCAGAACTTTGCATTGGCATTCTGTGAGATAAAATGTGACTAAAGCACTTCTCAGGCACTGAAGGATACCTTATTCCGCAAAGTTCGGTAAGAATGAAGAGCAAAAATGTTGAAACATTCAGATTTCCTCATGAGGGCCAAACGCATTTGTTTTGTAACCCATAGGTCTAGAAGTGAGATTAATAGCGTTGACTCCTGTCTGCGTTGCATGCTAAACAGACTGACCACTGATCTCCTTGAAACCTGTTAGAGCAGGTGCCAGCTTAATTATGCGAATACCAGACTTGAACAGATATCTGACAGGGCATTAAATGGTGTCTATAATGATATTCATTTGGCATAGGTTAATGCCTAAAAACCAACATGATCCTATGGTTCCCTGCTCAATAAAAGGTTTGCTGTGAATTTTCACACAGGGAACAAGATATGGTGTATGACTGACTGCAAAGGAAGACAAGGTAGATATTTGTGTTATCTTGAATAAAGTTACCCATTCTATCCTCTTATAATTTCTTCAAGATCTGCAGTCAATAAAAACTGCATTCCAGCAGTCTGGTGTGAATCCAGTATCCTATGGAATTCATCTTGCCAGTACAAGAGATGACACTCTAGCCACCCTGCAGTACATCTGTAAGAAGCCCTGATTCTGTAGTTAGATGATCTAACTGAACTTCTGCAAGGTGAACTGACACCTTAAACAAGGCCCTCATGATGGTTTTACATTATATACCTTCTTAAACAAGATTATCTAGCCATTTTTTCATAAGATACTTCCAGCAATTCCCTTCAGTCCATCTCTGATTAGTGTCCTGGAAAAAGTACTTACAGTGACCCCATACGATAAATGCTGTCAGGAAGGAGCTGTTCAGGAAATATAAGATGTCAAAACAGTTGCTGCTGCGTGGACTGAGAACCTGAAATGGCAGGCTGGTATTGAAAGCATATTGATTAGATGACTTCCTCTCTCATCACTTAACAGTAAGCTGTTCTTTGCATCAGCTGATGAACACTGAGGAGGAGTGTTCTTGACGTCTCTTTTTTTTTTGCCAACTTGTAGGGGAAGCTTTGGAAATAAGTGTCGTTTAGTGTTGATTTTTGGTTACATTTTCAGACATCTTTTCTTCCTTTGATTTTATAACTCTAACGGGGCTAAAGATTCTGGGTACGTCCGGTTGTGGAGTGCCACAAATATTTGTCCCAATGATTCTATGTATCAGTAATTCAGTAGATCACTCATCAGTAACTTCTGTTATCTGAAGTGCTAAGGTTAAGTTTTAAGCAGGGAAAACATTGATGATTGCCTCATGAAAAACATTTTGAAGTACTCTGTGCTTAAAGAGCATATTCTCATTTAACTCAGTAGTTAAACTTTTTATAAAAATTTGTATTAAAACGAGGGGGACTATATCTATGTTTGCAACAACATTAAATTAATTACGGATATATGTCCAACCTCCTTTACAATAGAAGGACATCTAACTAAGCTGCCAGTAACACTAGATAAAATACAGAACCTCAAGAGAAATACTTAAGAAAGCAACAGTGATTTAGAAGTGAGACATTGACAGGGCACCTGATATTCCACATGACGTGAAACCCCCTGATTGCTCCAGTTGCGACAACTCAGGTTTAATCAGCTTACTAAAGGAACTGGGGTCCAGACACTTTCAAAAAGGTCGTTCTGATAAATGGGCACAGGGTGCTTTGTGGAGAGAAGAGAACGATGAAAGGTTTTCTTCGCCACAAGAATCGGGGATGAACCCCGTGTGCAGTAAAACTAACTCAGCTCAAAGTGAGCAGCTTCCTACACCTACACGGAGGGGTCATTATATGCATGTCGTATCTTTTAAACGAATTGCGTCATCCACCTCTATCTTTTACTTACTTTTTTCTTTCTTATACCTCTTTCATCCCATCTATTCATGGTCTCCTCTCCTACTTCCCAGTAACAAAGCCTATCATCGTATATTCTTTCCCCACCACTAAACCATTTCAGAAAATTCCTATCCATCATTAACCTATGCCAACCTTTTGCCTCCACTACATATCTCCACATTTCTCAGCCTCTGAGTTATTCTTACAAAACATATGCTAAGCAATTATCCCATTTCAACAACTGCAGCTTTCGTTTACACTCATTTCCTCCCCGTAGGGGGTGGGGGGGGCTAGTGCCGTCAGTGCACCACACGGGGTGCACTGTAGGCATTACTAAAGGTTCTTTGCAGCGTCCCTTCGGCTCTTAGCTGCAACCCCTTTCATTCCTTGGTGCAACTGCTTTGAGGTTTTCCCCCTGTTACACCTTTCAGACCTGCCTACTCTCATTTTCCTTTCCAGCGCTGAGTAACCTTAAAGACAGACAGATAGTTGGTAGGGTCTAAAATGAACGAAGGACATAAAGAACTTTATTATAACTACAAACACCAAGATACATGAATTTTCGAGGGACGTGGTGATCAAGAAGGATTAAGGTCAGCTAAAATCCACGTATACAGCCGATGAAGTTTCATGTCCCGTACTCTGTATTTGATATTGTTCAAACCTTCCGTCTTGAAGATATTTTTGCCTTCAGCTATGATCTTGAATCTGAAAAGGAACCCAGGATAAATCAAACTTTTCTCACGCTCCGGTTGCAATTTTGATGGAAATGCCTCACATTCTAAATGATAAGTTGTTTCATTCAAACAAACTACTGTATTTCAAGAGTGTGTCAACCTTCGTTATAGCTATGGTTTTTACTTCATATTAATATTTTCTCTTTTCTATAGCCTTTTTCAGCAGTGTATAAGATCATTCAAGAATTCGATTCCATTGCAGCGAAAAATTAATGATGCCTAACGCCGTTTGCTCGACTATCAATGTTTACACTGTAAACTTTTTCACCTTACCATTTGTCACCAACTAAAACATCAGCTAGTATACAAGAAGGGTAATATTACAAACTGCAAAATTAGCCAGACGTAATGTCTTCAGGTATACAACACTTCGCGAGGCAACATTGAATTTTATCTGTACGTGTCAACTAAACGAAAACATTGGTCTTACCTGTCTGGATTGGGTATAGCTTTCTGGTGTTGAAGCATCGTATAGCGAGCAATAGATTCATTGTAACTGGAAACTGCGAGTCCGTGGAATGCTAATCTGCTGGACAAATCGTCATCTTCACCTCCCCAACCCCAGAATTTATTATTGTATCCATTGATTGTCCTGAAGTGTTGCACTGCCATTGCACTCACTCCACCAAACGAGCCTTTGAACAGTAACCTGGAAGGTTAGATAACTCAGAAACTTGTGTAGTGCCAGACGAATCATTTTGGAACATCGCAGTTCCACCACATCACGGTCAAAATAATCACCACTAGCAATTTACCAAGGCCAATAGAAAGAGAAGGTCTGCTCACTCTTCCCCCCAAAATCCCCCCATGTAGGCGGAGCTTTGTCTACCTCCTCATTACGTCATGCCTAAGACTTTTTGCATGAATCAAATTAAAAGACAAATAAATTCAATTAGTGATGGAAAACATAAAGTTCTTGCAGACTTACGGGGTATTCGAAGCGTTAACCAGAACAGACATGTGACGTGGTTGTTCTGGACAAGTATAAAGGTTCCTGTCGTCTTCTGGTATCAAGTCCACGTCGTGGAATACGAAACAGTCGTATGTATGGCGCATGAGAGACTCCAAGGCGCCAACATTCATCAACTTTCCCCGATTGAATGAATCATTTCCTGAAAGGGAGAAAACTTCAAAGATGTTCACTGTGCATTCTCTTACGTCGAAAAGCTTTCTTATGTGGTTCAGTAACAGAAAAATAAAAAGGGTTCCTTAACACTGCATTTTCAATTATTTTGAGTGGCCACAAGTCAAAAGCTGTTATCTATAAGTTATCGGGTTATTTTCAAGACAGTAGCTAACAGAAATGTTTTCTTTGCTTAGCTTCAAACGTGGAATATTGTTTATTGACAAGAGAATCTTTAATTTAGAGCCATCTGACTCAGCTAGGTTTATAAAGTCCCTCACAGCAAGAGGATTTGGATGAAAAATTTCTTATGAACTTATTTGATTACCATAATTGTTTAATACACGCTCACATAATAGCATTTTATGTGTTAAATCCTGTGTATGTAGGATTACAAATCTGAATTTCTCAAAACCTTTTCAAGGTTAGAATACTTGACAGTTCCACTGTTTGAAAGGAATTTTCTCTTTGGCTTTTTAAAAGCAGTTCAAAATAAAGCACATCTTATCCAGTCTTCATTTGGAAAGAAAACAGTCCCCTACTCAAGTCATTTTTTCATATAAATTCTCTTACTCAGAATCGCTTTCTTCTCAATGCCTTTAAAGATAGTAGTATTTATTTGGTAATAGAACTGCGATGTAGTTAGGTGAACCAAAATCAGACAGGTGGAGACCACTGCCTCACCTTCACTCCTTGTTAAACTTATTTTAACTCTGTCAAATGAATGTCATTAGTGATCATTTGATCTCCTTGTCTGAGCAACCTTCCTTGGTTGTGCCTGTCCAGCATTAGGGCTAACTTTAATGTAAGTCTGTTGGAACAGCAATGCCTTTTTCCCCCCTGCTGAGATTTCAGTGGTGGTGGTGCAGTTACATTGGTCACTGAAGGAAGAACACTCTGGTTCTCTCGTTGAAGCATGGAACAATGTTGTGACTGCTGGAGGGAGGAAGCCGTGAGCGTTAAGGCATCAGCACTACCAACAGTTCACAGGCCCACACATAACATGGCCTATGCCTGAAGAACCATCCCCATTCTCGTCGGGTGAGTCTTCGAAGTACCTCAGGGGACGCTGAGCAGTGAAGCTTGACACTGAAATGCATTTGTCAATTTCCTTTCAGCCATGGCTCTGATGCACTTCACTCTTTTCCCTCCAGACTCCTTTGATGCTAATAAAGGTCACTTTTCATTTCCCCTTCCCTTATACCTGTCTAGTAGCTAGCTGGACATTATGAATTCAGTATCTTTTTAAAACTGGAAACTATAATAAGGTAATGTGGCTCAACCTATGGGCCAGTGTTTTGAAAACTACAGCAGAGAGAAAATTCTTGTCTGTTTCCTGCTCCACCTGGTTCCTCATCCCCAAAACTACTCGCCTTCAATATAAATAAATGTAAATTAAAAATTAAATGTAACAAAAAAAGAAGTGGCAAGACACTAGAGAAGCTTTCACAGTTTATTGATCATCTCAGATTGAATTAACTTTGTATTAGATTGTATTAACTATTGATATAGGAATATAGTTGTCGATTTTTAATTAACTGGTTAGGATTCCAGTGGAATCTTAAGTAGTCCTTGGTTACACAAATTAATGAGAAATGGAACCCGTGAGCTGGAGTTTAAAACAGCCACTGACTACATGAAAAGAAAAATTGTGGAGACCAATTTAGGGAGTTTTTCCACCAAAATGCCTCAAATTCTAATTTTTTCATCAGGGTCGCAATCACATTGATTTGAAATAATAATGTTAAATTCAAGTATTGACTTCAGTCTAACATTTCCCATCCCGTGAAGCTTTCACCAGTCCTACCAACTTCTGAAGGCGAGCACAAACTTGCTCCCAGCACACTAACCTGCTTGCTCAACAACGTAAATGGTGTACTCAATCTGTTGCCTCTGGAGCATCGGATTTATATGACTGAGAAGCACTGGCAGGTGAAGGGCCCGGTCTCTGTACGGGACGATGATGGCTACACGGTGTCTCGACCGGCACTCCGCCGGACGGAACCGGCCTCCGAGTTCCAGCTCGGGATGGGCCTTCTCGATCTCTTCAATAGATGGCACTTTAAAGCTTATGTTGAAGCGTCCAACTGGAAATTATTTTTTTATATTGTGAGGAATTGAAGAATGGGAAGGTGAGAATGCCAAAATGATCTTTCAAATAATTAGCTATAATGAGCTACAAATGACTCATTAACACTTAACTCACTTTTCATACTAAATAACTTATGTTGCTGAGTACTGAGTTTATGATATTTCGCGTTATATAATTTCCTTTGAGTTCAAGTTATTCCCAAAGTATAGGGAATTCAATATTGATGCTCTGATTGTTATTTATTGTTTAACTATATATATATATATATATATATATATATATATATATATATATAGATAGATAGATAGATAGATAGATAGATAGATAGGCATATGTGTATATATAACAATATATATATATATATATATATATATATATATATATATATATATATATATATATATATATATGTGTGTGTGTGTGTGTGTGTGTGTGTGTGTGTTGTGTATGCCTATATCTGTAATGCTGTGCATCTGTGCGGGTATTTGTAACTGAGAGAGCAAAAACGGTTTTTAAAGAGAATAAACACTGAGGAAAAATACCTAAGTGAGGAGATAGCTCAGGGCAAAGTTCTTTCCTCTTGCCGCTAAAAATTCTTTGGGGATCTGCGGGCTTCGGATTGCTAACGTTTTTACTAGTCCTATAGTCCCGGAATATCTTGCTCTTCGTCGACAGCAGCTGTTAAAAGAATAGATGGACACATCAGTCTGTCTGTCTATCTGTCTGTCTGTCTGTCTGTCTCTCTCTCTCTCTCTCTCTCTCTCTCTCTCTCTCTCTCTCTCTCTCTCTCTCTCTCTCTCTCTCTCTCTCTCGTAAGTGTTTCAAACACAACAAGAAGTAACAGACAATTCAAGGCGGTTAGATCAGCACAGACACCAAGGCTTAGAAAGGTCGTGTTGAGAAACAATTAGACTCACCGACATCATAGCAAGTGCTATGATCAGCAGCTTCAAGAAACTACGGCGGCAAAAACACAGCCTCAGCTTCCGGATCAAATCTGGCGAAGGAGTCGGCATTTTGAAAGCTGAAAATGGAAAATGAAAAAGGCGTTGGTTAGAAGTTTCTCTCTCTCTCTCTCTCTCTCTCTCTCTCTCTCTCTCTCTCTCTCTCTCTCGCAAACAGGCACAAGGCACTGACTACATCATTGTTTGTTGTCACTTCTGTTATTTTTGTTCGCTTGAATTTAAACCAGTTCTTGAACCACATGACGCATTGAATTCGTGCACCAATGACCTGTCTAATTCATGCGCCGCATGACGGTTTATTGCAGGCACCACATGGTGTATCTATGCACCACGTGCGTATGTAGTTCATGCACCACTTGACGTGTCTAATTCATGCACCACATGACGTATCGCATTCATGCGCCACATGGCATATTTAATTCATGCAACATATGATGTATCGGATTCATGCACCACATGACGTATCGAATTTATGCACCACATGACGTATCGAATTCATGCACCACATGGCGTATCGAATTCATGCACCACATGACGTATCGAATTCATGCACCACATGGCATATTGAACTTATGCACCACATGGCGTATCTACTTCATGCACCACATGACGTATCGACTTCATGCACCACATGACGTATCTACTTCATGCATCACGTGACATATTTATGAAAAATGGCAAATTTGATTAATCTCCAAATTAATTCACTAGAGCACAAATCAACTGGGTCAGGTTATCCATTTTAGATTAAATAGGAAAAAAATAATCATAAAATGTATTAATATAACTAATTTTCCAGTTTTCGAAACAATTTATTTTACTATTAGAAGTTAAAAAAAATAATACGGATTAAAGGTAACTGTTGAAATAAGAGAATGAAAAACAGTATCTTCCATTAACATATAAGGATAATTGCTTTTATTGGTGATTTCAAGTTATGTAATAAAAGTATGATGAGGAAAAATCTCTAGCGGAACCAGGTGGGTGGCACTAGGGCACGTGCCCCCGCCCCCATGAAAAATAATGACAAAATAATAATATTGAAGATTTAGATCATAACATAAATGAGAAATATAAAAATAGGAAAAAAATAAAAAATCTGTTATAGAAATATATATGTATGTATGTATGTATGTATGTATGTATGTATGTATGTATGTATGTATGTATGTATGTATGTATGTATGTATGTATGTATGTATAACATAATATGAAAATTAGTGCACCCCCACCCCCATGAAATTTCTCTGGATCCGCTAGTGGGAAAAATATAAGAAATAAATTAAAACGTTCCAGTGAGAATCAGTCAAAGTATTCTGATGCTCATCCCGGAAGCTGTAGGTTTTGTGTATTTGAAGCTCCTGAGTATTTGCTGCCTTTTCGTGAAAAAGTATTTGAATTTCTACCACTAAAAGTAATGGCAATTGTAATTAATCACAGATACGTTCCCTCCCTCTACCCATTTTCACCGAAAGTTATAGCTCCCGACGTCACGCTTCGCCATCCCAGTTTCGTTCATAAGCACATATTGAGGATTCACATCACCTTCCAGCCTTTCCGAAACCATTCCCAAGCCCCATTTCACCTAAAGAGGCTGAAAGTACAAAGAAGGCCTTCCTCTACCTCGACTCTCAGTCACACTTAAAAATCCCATTCTCAGCCAAAGACCTTTGTAGAGTTCATAGTCTATCGGCGCCGAGAGGACATTCCATTCCTTGGCCCCTCTGCTTGCGGAATAATTCTTTCCAGCAGAATCTCTGGACCATGGATTCCAGCACCTTTGATACGAACGAGCCCGATGAGGCCTATCTTAACTCGCATAACATCACGCTCAGAAATGTACTTAAACATTTTGATCACATGCAAATGAGTTTACCTCATCATTACACTTATAAAAAAATTTAGGCTTCGAAACTCACATAGATTTGGCATCATGTTTCCACTGGGCACCAGAAAATGTCAGGAGGCACGTCGGAGGAATATACACTGCCCTACATAAAGGAACCTAATAATCGTTCCGTACGTCTCCGGACGGCCACTCAAGGCAGTAGCAGACAGGTTTCCATATTCGCAGACAGGTGTCACAACATCTGTCTATTAAGAACCGGAATGTACCGGTAATCGCCCAGGTGGTTATGGCAACACTGTGAGATGTGCTCTCGCGCAGACAATGGATGAGAGAAAAATGGCGCAGAGAGAGAATAACAGACTAAAGCTTTTATGAGGAAAACGAGAGAGAAAGACAAAGGAATGAAGAGAGAGAGAGAGAGAGAGAGAGAGAGAGAATATGAAACGAGTGAAGAGCGAGAGAGAGAGAGAGAGAGAGAGAGAGAGAGAGAGAAAGAGAGAGAGAGAGAGAGAGAGAGAGAGAACGGTAGTCACATTTGTTAAAGCATCGTAATATAGGACTAGGCGCCTACTTCTTTTTTTTTTTAACATGATTAATTGAAATTAAGTACTTTTCACATAAAAATGCAATGACTCGGATCCGTAGTATCGTTTGTATTATATAGTTGTAAGTTATAAAAGGCTTGTAGCAATCGCTATTAAAAAATATATATACAGTATATTGTGCAGTCAAATCTTTCGGAAAATTCACAGTAGTTTCATTTATTCTAGAGAATGCTTGCTTAATATATGCTGCTTCATTAAAAGCCAAATTTTACATTATCATTATAGCCGTCGTAAATCTGTAGTAACTAAAAAAAGAATTATTTATCATTAGTTATTTTAGAATTTTTTTTTTTATAATTGGTATAATTCAAAGTTATTTCTGTACACTCGAATGAGACGAAATTAGGCCAATCAACAGTCGATGTCATCAGCAGTGTTGCCATAACACAATGTTCAAAGAAGACCTATTTCGATAACGTATCACCTGACAACCGCCTATAGCTGACCTATTATTGCGTCGGGGTCTAGTAACTTTCAAGTAAGCTTTAATGATTGGGCTACCCAGCCTTTTCGGGTCAGTTCCTTCTGCCCAATGATTGAGTGGCATCTGCTGGTCAAGTTCCCCAGATTCAGCCCCTCAGGGGGTAGCGCCGTCAGTGCACCTCATGCGGTGCACCGTAGGCATTACTAGCGTGCCTTCGGCAATAATTGATTCATAATGTAACTGCGAGGTTTTCCTCCTGTTACACCTTTCAAACCTTTTACTGTCAATTTTCGTTTCAGCGCTGAATGACCTCATAGGTCCCTGTGCTTGGCCTTTGGCCTAAATTTTATATTCAGTTCATTTGGCGACTCAGATAGGGTAATGACTGGGCTTAATCAAGAAGGAGACCTTGGGAAGAAGAAGTTTTTAAATCCGATTCCAATCCAGAGACATTATCTGACAAGCAACGTAAATAAATATTTAAACCACAGAAAAAAAAGTGTTTACTTTTTATCATCTATAATTATAATCTCCAAAACTCACATTTCTCTGGTATCACGTTTCCACTGGGCACTAGAAAATAGCGCACTGGAGAAGCGCACGGCACTACGTCAGGCAAGCTGCGAATGGCTCTGGACACTGCCATGCAATCACTTTACAACTTTCAAAGACCGGACTCTTTGTTCACAAACAGGTGTCGCAACATCTGGCCAGGGAGATCCAGCAGGCACCAGATATTTCCTGGCGTTCGTGACATTCTGCAGGTATACAATAACCGATGATGTCATGGAAAGCCACTCTTTACCGTCCGAGAATTTCCGTATAACGCATCAGTGTTTCATGATTGGGCCACCTTAGCCTTTTTTTTTTTTTTTTTTGCTTCTGGTACTCCGTGACTGTGGGGCAAATACTGGTCAAGTGTATGTGTTACTTTACTAAGCCTTTTTTGCTTCTGGTACTCCATGACTGTGGTGCAAATGCTGGTCAATAGTACGTGTTACTAAAGGGTTTTTTTTTCAGCGTCCCAAACTCTCTGACTGCTTCTCAGTGTAACTGTGGAGTTTTCTCCCAGTTCCACCTTCAGATCGTTGATCTTCATTTCAGTCATCTTCTTGATGTCTTTATCGTGCCGTTCAACCCCTCGAACACTCATTTTTCATTGTCTTAAGCCCTGGATGGCCGAGAGTGTCCCAACGTTTGGCTTGACAGTCTAACTTTCATAAAATCCACTCAGTCTGTTGGCCAGGAGCCCCAGACTTGGTGTTCCAAGAGGACACTGACTCTCTGAGGACCAAGAAGGGAAACAGATGCTGTATATCCTGGAGGACTTGGGAGAGAACAGTCTTTTAATCTAGTGTTTTTTTTTTTATTTCTCAGAAAAGAAAACTATTGTGCCGGGTTTGTCTGTCCGTCCGCACTTTCTTCTGTCCGCACTTTTTCTGTCCGCCCTCAGGTCTTAAAAACTACTGAGGCTAGAGGGCTGCAAATTGGTATGTTCATCATCCACCCTCCAGTCATCAAAAATACCAAATTGCAGCCCTCTAGCCGCATAGGTTTTTACTTTATTTAGGGTTAAAGTTAGCCATAATCACGCTTCCGGCAGCGATATTGGATAAGCCACCACAGAGCCACGGTTAAAGTTTCATGGACCGCGGCTCATACAGCATTATACCGAGACCACCGAAAGACAGATCTATTTTCGGTGGCCTTGATTATACGCTGTAGCGGCTGTACAGAAAAGTCGATTGCGCCGAAGAAACTTCGGCTCATTTTTTACTTTTTTTTTTTTTTTTTTTATCCCACACCTAATCTCGAAGGCTATGGAGCTTTTATAAGTTCCTTGTTATCGTTAGGCGTACCTGCGATTTTAGCCTTAACTGTATTCTGTCAATTTAGGAACTGGGTTAAAGCTGATTGTTAGAAGTTTATAAATACGGGTAAGAGAAACTTGAACGATTCTGTAAAAGATAAAAAAAAAAAAACGGACAGATAATGGATAGACAGTCAAAAAAAAAAAAAAGACTGATCGTGATGCAATATCCGCATTGAACACATTTTTGTCATTTAAGATTTTTCAGTTTATATTTGATAAATCCCTACGTGGGGTTAACCGGTCAACCATAATAATCAGTAGCCACCAGGTGCGTGCTTCTTTCGTCGTGAGAATATTTCCGGGTGTGTGCTGGAAACATATTATTAATATATTCATAATCGTGAACAGGTATTGTATAGACAATAATGATTTCTCTTTGCCTGAACAAACAGTGTAAGACTACTACGAGATACAAAGAGCGGTTATTATTATTATTATTATTATTATTATTATTATTATTATTATTATTATTATTATTATTATTATTCCACAAGCCCACAGGTGCCACTGACTTGAAATTCAACCTTCCAAAAAATGTGGTCTTCATTGGAAAGCAGCTACAGAAGAAAGAATAAATCAGTTATTAAAAAAAAATAACTGAATAGGTAAAACATAAATAAATGATCAGGAGTACAAAGTAAATTGTTTTAGGGTAATAATGCGCTGCGTCTTCGCGTGAGCTCTTGAAGCTCTAATTACTCAGCATCCTCAGGGAGTTACGTAAAACTTCTGAAAGAATAAGATTTGCGTCAGTAGAAGCCAGGAAGAGTGTAGACATGTCAGCTAGTGCGAGATGCGTCGATGTTTATACCTTAACCCGAGTAGCACCTGTTGAAGACCATGGGAGATTCTACTGGTTTGCTCTCGACTGATTCAGAAAGGATAACAATTCTGGCAAACAATGACTAGCCAGCCTTGGGAGCCGGGGAACATCTGGGGAAATTCGTGAGTTAGACAGGTGTCTTGTCTTTCGATGATGTGGGTAATTTAACTCTTTATCGTTACTGAGGCGAAAAACTTTGTTTTTTTTGTCGGATATAAGTTAGAATCTTTGCTAGATAGCAATAGTTTAGCTAAATTTGTGTCCTTTTTATAAAGGTTAGTCACTCTGCGTTAACATACTTTTGCTGCCAGTCCAGAAATCGACAGTAGCAGCTTTTGTTCAACTTTTCAAAGAAACAAACATCTCAAAGATGCGAGCCAAGGAGACATTTGGCAACCCGCCGCATGGCGTTTAAAATCCCCATGTTTACTCTAGCAAATGAGAAGCTGACTGTGACACAAAATCACTAAACGTGTGCACACGGAATAAAAACCACGTTCACCAAATAACAAAGTATCGTTAATTACGTAGCAATAATGATCAGCAACAACATAGAGTTGCCAGATGTCACATGTCCCCTTAGCTTGCTGTGATGTGCGCCAAAATTTATGAAGTCGACTGTACCATGACTGCTTGATATTTATGATAAACGAATGATGGAGGATGATTATGGAAGGATAAGACTTAGCAATCTTGCAGGAGAAGAGAATAAGTTCTGTATGAATGAAAACCTAAATGGAAGAGGCAGATAAGACCTTATTGGTGTTCGGAATGAGAAGTTACAGAAACAGTAGAACAATTTGAAAATACATACAAAGGATAAGGTGTGAAGGTTAAGGTTAACCAACGCCGTAGATAAGACCTGTGTACAGATGTTTGCGAATAAATGCTGGGAAAATGGAAGAAGAAAGTCGAAGTGAAGAATAAAAACCTGGAGGTGTTAAAATGAAGCACATATTTTATTATTATTATTATTATTATTATTATTATTAGGTCTTTCTCCCCTAGATCGAGAACGGGATATGTTGTATATCAGGTCCACAATGATATTCAGTGGTGAATTATGTTGATTTTATGAAAACGTTACAAGGGCTTTCGAACCCTGTCCTGGGTTCATCTTCAGTTTAATTTCAAGTTAGACTGGAGATGGTTCTCCTTCAGTCTAACTCAAGTTAGACTGAAGATGGCTCATCTTCAGTCTAGCTCAAGTTAGACTGAAGATGGCTGATTTGAGCTAGACTGAAGATGGTTCATCTTCAGTCTAGCTCAAGTTAGACTGAAGATAAACCATCTTCAGTCTAACTCAAGTTAGACTGGAGATGGTTCATCTTCAGTCTAGCTCAAGTTAGACTGAAGATGAACCGAGGATAGGGCACGAAAGCTCTTGTGACGTTTTTTTATAAAACCAACATAATTCGCCACTGAATATTATTATTATTATTATTATTATTATTATTATTATTATTATTATTATTATTATTATTTTTATTATTACTATTATTATTGTTATTATTATTATTATTATTATTATTATTATTATTATTATTATTATTATTATTATTATTATTATTATTATTCATAAGACGAACCCTATTCACCTGGAACAAGCCCACCACAGGGGCCACTGACTTGAATTTCAAGCTTCCGAAGAACATGGTGCTCATTAGGAAGCAAGAGACGGTGCAGGAGAAATACAGAAAGAGGAGATCTCACTTATTAAAAAGGAAAAATAAACTGATAAATTAATAAACAGATAAAAACGTATTAAAATGCCAGGAGACTAGCATTAGGGCAGTAATGCATTCATCTTCGCTTGAACTTTTGAAGTTCCAATTACACGATATCCCAGGATATATATACGGTAATATATACATATATATATATATATATATATATATATATATATATATATATATATAAATATATATATATATATATATATATATATATATATATATAAATATAAATATATATATATATATATATATATATATATATATATATATATATATATATATATATATATATATATATATATATATAGTAAGAAGATCTGATTGTGAGAGAATAACGGATATGTGAGGCAGTCGTGATGGAAAAGTTAGCACAGGTGGCAAGAGGCATCATTTTTGGATGAGGTGGTAGGCACATAATGAGAGAGCGGGAGAATAATTACATAAATTGATGTCAGAGAAACAGGAATCTAGAAAGTTGATAGAAATGGGTAGAATAGGGAAATAAACAAGCAGGAAATGCGCCTAAGTTTCTTCGGCGCAATCGAGTTTTCTGTACAGCATATAATGCTGTATGAGCCGCGGCCCATGAAACTTTCAGCCACGGCCAGGTGGTGTGGCCTGCCCTATAGCGTTGCCAGACGCACGATCATGGCTAAATTTAACCTTAAATAAAATCAAAACTGCTGAGGCTAGGGGGCTGCAATTTGGCATGTTTGATGACTGGAGGGTGGACGGTCAACATACCAATTTGCAGCCCTCTAGCCTCAGTAGTTTTTAAGATCTGAGAGCGGGCTGAAAAAGTGCGGACGGACAGACAAATAGCCATCTCAGTAGATTTCTTTTACAGAAAACTAAAAAGTGCAGTGTAGATGGAAATAAAAGGCTTAAAAGGCACTGAAAATCGTATGAAAAATAAATATGGGAAGTTTGCTTCAGACGCGAATTTATTAAAAGTTCTTTGAATAATTTCAACAGAATTCAGGTTCCCAGCTGCTATAAGCGACATTTCTGCTGTATAAGCCGTTATTAATACAATTCGCTTGTTTTGTTTATCTTTTTATAGCCTACATGTTGCGATTATACAGTGGGTGTAACACCTGTGGCGAATGAGCTGTACACCAGTATGAAATAGCCGGTGTGCGCAATTTCTCTATCCTAAATTGCTATATATATGTTTTAATCTTATACGAGGCCATATATTACCCCTAACTGAACTCTGTAGTACGCTTTACATTGCTTCATAAACAGACAACTCACTCCTCTGGGGCAGTGAGACATTGCTCAGTACAGACAATGAATCTCACACGAGAATGCAGGAAGTTTTTCCCTTGATTTCGATTACAAATAGCTATTTCACAAAGTCCTCATCATATCAAAATAAAAATTCCATTGATATATACATATCAATAAGGCTGCGAAAGGGTTAATCATAGTAAATATATATTAGAAAGTACTGAAGGAAAAAAATTTTTCAACAGAGGGTCCTCAGATGGGACTAGGGGACATCAAAGGTTCAGCTTAATTGTTAAGTTATATCAAAAACTCATCTAGGTTTTGGTACTGTTCTGTGTGTGCTCGCTACAGTAATGTGCATACAAGTGTTTGATAATCGGGGAGAGTAATAATTATGCTATACAGGTTACTTTGAACGTGCGTCGGTAATTGTACACCTGTACCGCACAAGTGGAATGGTTATGACAATTGTATGTTCTAGTCTTAGGTTACTTAGCATACTCCCCCGCACTGCCAGCAGTTTCGTAATGTATACTGTACTGAATAGTCATGGTAGCATGTGAATATCTATACATTCGATTACCATTCATAACAACTGTAGTGTGACAGGCTTTACTGATGTGTATGGAATGCAATATATTAGTCACGTTTGGCAATTAATCGTTCAGTATATTGTGTTTGTCTTTGAGCTGTTTCATGTTTGTGTATTTTGCGAATTTCTGGTTGATCGTTCAGCATATATGTCGAATTACCCTCTTACTTATTGTTCCTTGCTCTGCACATGTGCCAAATTACCCTGTGTTATTAATAGCAACCGCTTAGGTTTCTGTTCGTTATCTCTGGCAGCCAATAACGTACAAAGGGGTGGTGGTAGTAGTCGTAGTTGTTGTTAGAAGGATTGGCCTTTGCAACGGCTCCTGCGATGTTTCATCTCCACCATTCGAGCTGGTATAGGTTTCTTAAAATCACACACAGACACACTTACACACACACACATACACACACACATATACTGTATATATACAGTATATGCACACATTATAGTAACATTGATAATAATAATAATAATAATAATAATAATAATAATAATAATAATAATAATAATAATAATAATAATAATAAGAGATTCACAATTTCGCGAAAAACAATGTGTAATAAAAATCCACAACTGTATAGTAAAAATATATATTACTGTGTAAAATAAACAATGGCTTTCGAACACTTGAACGGTGTTCCTCATCAGTGCTAACATTAGTAACAACAATGTATTATTCAGGAGGTGAACCCTATTCGTATGGAACACGCCTACAAGGGCCTTTGACTTGCAGTTCAAGCTTCCAAAGTTGTTAGTAAACAAAGATAAATCAACAAATCGATAAATAAACAGAAAAAAATGTGAATAAATAATTGAAAGTACAAGAGATTGGCGATTACGTAATTTAGTCTATTGCTCAGGAATTTTGCCACGGTTTTATAGTCAACTGTTAAAATCTATACTACCCAAAAAATGGGAGACTGTAGTATCTGCAAAAATGAAAAGTGAGAAAAATGGTAGATATTGCAGCTTTCCCTTTGTTCTGTGACCATTTTTCCTGTCCGCACTTTCTCTGTCCGCCCTCAGATCTTAAAAACTGCTGAGGCTAGAGGGCTGCAAATTGGTATGTTGATCATCCACCCTCCAGTCATCAAACATACCAAATTGCAGCCCTCTAGACTCAGTATATAGTTTTTATTTTATTTAAGGTTAAAGTTAGCCATAATCATGCTTCTGGCAACGATATAGGATAGGCCACCACCGGCCCTTGGTTAAAGTTTCATGGGACGCGGCTCATGCAGCATCATACCGAGACCACCGACAGACAGGTCTATTTTCGGTGAACTTAATTATACGCTGTAGCAGCTGCACAGAAAACGCGATGGCGTTGAAGAAACTTCGGCGCATTTTGTACTTGTTCATCATTGTCACTGTGTTCGTTGCAATTTCTTTCACAAGTTCTCGTTTCCTAATCATTTTCTGCCGCCTCATCAAATTCGGTGAGACTTTTTCCATTGTCAGATTTTTCTTTTGTTTTTCAAACCATTATGTAACTTTTTTCTTTAATGGGAAATAGTTTTGGAAATTTGCTTTCCCTGGACAGACTTTTTTTTTTTTTTATACGCCTGTTTGCTAACTCAACAAACCATATTTTTTTTTTTTTTTTACCTTTTTCAATAATTTTACGTACGGAAAACCTTTTCATTTTATGATGTTTTCCCACCAGCGTAGGAGACTTTCATATCACTGTTTTTGCTAGACAATATACGACCAAATAATGGAAAATTCTCGGCAAGCAATGAAAAATTCTCGACACATTCCTTCGTCTACAAAGAGTTAAAATAAAATGCCAAAACGGTTCTCCAGCTTTTATTCAGGTCTCCACATCAAAAGTGACTTCCAAAAGAAACAGGCAGAGTCTCGCCCAAACGGGGGCATTAGACCAACAGATGCTTGACGGTTAAGTGGGTTAAGTGGTCCCCCCGGCGCCCCCCCCCCAAAAAAATGCCCAATTCTATAGCAGCAAAGACCTCAAGAGGAAGTCTCGCTCCCTTCCTCAGCGTTGTCGGTAACTGCTCCGCCCTGGAGAGACAATTCTCCCTTATCCGAAAGGTAATTCAAGCAGGTATTGGCCAGTAACATCTGGTTCTAACAACGAACAGATGTTGCGACACCTGTTTGCTAGGGAATGGAATCACAATTTCGTTCATCGGCTTCTGCTGCTGCTGCTGCGGGGTGGAATTCCAACCAATTCCTGCCACTCGCCGAAGGTAGCTTATAGTGCCAGTGTGCTGAGGTCGACCGTTTTTGTGCTTCGCGCGTGATTGCTAGAAGACCTCCGGCTAGTTTCATCACCTCCAGCTAGTGCACAAACTTGACAAGCTAATTGCCAGGGAAATGTGAGTTCTGAAGCGTATGCTAACTGATTGGCCGTGGAATGAAAAAGGTAAACAGCGGTGTGCTGTTCCTTGCTGTGATTGGGTGAACAGAAAGTTTTTTTTTTTTTTAGAAGGAACCGCTTAGAAAAACCCCAGTCTTTGTTTTTTTGTGTGAAGTGGGTAAACGACTGCTGGGTGATTCGCATTTAAGCTCATTTCATTATCTTTTTTAAAACTAGTTTTTTTTTTTTATCAGGAATTTTTAATCTTGCTTTTTCCCGTCATTTCTCTATCCTCAGAGTAACGCCTGTTGTTATTAAAAATAATTTTTTGTCTACGTGTTTGTAACGTGACCCGAGAGGTCAAGTAGTATACGTCAAACCAAAGGTTATAAAATATTAAATATCATAAAACGAAAGGATTTAATGATTAAAAGTTGCATTTCAGTGATGAACGTACATCTAGAACTTTAATCAGCGACAATTTAAAATATTTCCATTCGTCTTAGTGGACTTTTAAATAATTGCCGGCACGAACAACCGTCGTTACACGAAACTGAATTTTTGAAGCTCCACTAAAGTCGAAATTCATGTCTCGCAACACTTTACGGGGATTTTCTTGACAACATTTTTTGGATGTATCGAATGCCAATCGTACTAAAAATTTAAATCTAGCAGAACGAACTCGACTATTGAATAATGAGATTGGCTGACGAGCACCGCCGTGCAAACGATTGAGAGCTCCCATTTTGAATCATTTTTGTATTTTGGTAAATGCGGCGCTTTGCTCATTTGCATAATTGTGGATGAGATTACTATTCGAGTCACTTGTAGGAATGCAAAAGTGATAATTATCAAGTAACTATTAACATCCAAAAAAAATGTATAGCACGCCATTATATATATATATATATATATATATATATATATATATATATATATATATATATATATATATATATATATATATATGTGTGTGTGTGTGTGTGTGTGTGTGTGTGTGTGTATTTATTGACTTAATCTTAAAATGTATCAGTTTGCTTGAATATACGGTAACTACTTTAGAGTACAAATAACAAAACGAACGAGAAAGAAGTGAGTAGCGAGTTGTTCGCTAATAACAACAGTTGCTGAATTCTAAATAAATTGTTCAAACACGGAGGTTCCCAATAGGCTGTTAAGCTTCTCAGCTCTTTAGAAAATTTAATAGTTTTATTGTTGCAAGAGTACTACAGGGCTAATAATAAATCACTCTTAAATCCATTACCATTTGGGATTTAAGTAAAGATAAATGAAATAGAAGCTACCGGAAAAATCCGGTTGACGGAAGTAGAGAGGTTTAAATATATATAGACGTCATTGTGTTAATGTTAAAGTCCTTTTATGACAGACTTTAAGAGAGATCTTGTAATCGTCCTACCAATTAACGGTTTAGATATGTAAATTGGTATCCTAAAGATGTATGTATATGCATAATGTATTTATACATATATATATTTACATTATACGGTGTATGTCTGTATATATATACATATGTATATATATACATACATGTATATATATATGTAAACATATATATACATATATATATATATGTAAACATATATATATATATATATATATATATATATATATATATATATATATATATATATATGTATACTTAGAATAAGAAAAGTGAGATCGAGAACCAATTAAGCTTCATAAATACCCTCAGTCTGAGTAACGCCATGACCTTTTTTTGACCTAGCTCTTGCCATATTGCCATGGGGTCTATATAGCGGGTCAGCTAAAGTATGGCAGGGAGTAGATGGGTGAATCATTAGTAATTATGCATAATGAAAACCCTTTTAAACACAAAGAGAGAGGCTGAGAATGTATGTGAATCATTTTGTGTTACTTCCGAGTTGCGTTCAAGTGTCAGCTATAGCAGGGAGGGGGGGGGGGGGCGGGGGGAGGGGGTGCTTTCGGGTGCCACATAGTGCCACATTCACAGATTAAGTGCTGAATAGGGATTGGACACCGGTGCATAAAAAAAAATGTTCAGAACACTTGTCTTTTCTTACACCTACACAGATTGTACATCAGAGCCCATTATACCCTTACACGCACACATACACATACACACACATACACTACGCATTCATCTTTATCACTCTGGGTCTTTCCTCTCTAGTTTTTCTTTCGCCCAATCTATCCTGTCCTTCCCTGGTTTGCCTCTTCTCGTTCCTCCTAACACTTTAGAATTTTGCATTATTTTCACCAACTTCTCCTCCATTCTTCCCGTATGACCAAGCCATGTCAATACACAGATTCATCTATTAGTTTACTTCGCCTTTATAACTCCTACTTATCCCCACATATCTTAACTTTTCAGTTCTTCTGTTTATGCTATACAGTATGTAAACAGTTCCTCTCTACATCATCCTTTTTACTTGTATTCACATTCTACATCCACACTTCGCTTCTGTAGGGGAGAGTTGGCTCAACAATCCCTTCATGGACTGCAATTCTCTTTCCAATCTTTTGTACACATCCTGCTGCTTTCTTCGCTTCACTTTTTTTTCTGTGACTGACTCCTTTTTTCATCCTACCACCATCCTTTCAATCCTTCCCAGATACCTATATGAATCTATTGCTTCCGTTCTGACATTCTCCCTCACATTTACTCTCAAAGCACTTTCTAACTCTCACCTGTCTCTGCATTTTCTCCTCACTATTACTCAGTTGGTGTTGTATCTTCTGAAAACACCAGCCTCTCCACACACCATTCATGACCCATCTTCTTGCCCATCAATTTTGGGACCTGTATCCATTGTCCTTTTTCTAAATTCCCGCACTGCTCAGTCCACAAATATGTCAGATAACTCACCCTTGTCACAGCCCTGATTTTACGTAAAACCAGTCACTCTCTCTCTCTCTCTCTCTCTCTCTCTCTCTCTCTCTCTCTCTCTCTCTCTCTCTCTGTTTGAAAACTCTATCAGCTCATTCACTTTCATCATTAAAAGTTATCATCTATATGACATATCCTTAACACTGTCCACATTATCTGTCGATTCTACCTTGATTTTCCTCTTGGTTAATGTGTAGCATAAAGCATTTTCCTTTTAATTTCCATCTTCTCAGATAACTATTCATGACAAGCACCTGTTCCATACATCCTCTTCCTTCTCTAACCTCCCGCTGCTCGTCCCTCATAAATCCTTATCTTATCTGTCTTCCTATCTCAATCAGAATCCTACCCTGTGGTAATTCTGTACCCTACAAGTCTTACAGTTTCCTCTCTCACCTTAACCCTGAAATAAAACGAACAATTACTACTCTCATTCATTCCCTTGGAAATTTCCTCTCGCCAAATGTACCTTACACACCTTTGTCAGCCCCTCACTCACAATTGCACTAGCATATCGTGAATCTGGGCTTGTAGTCTCATTAACTCCTAATGTCTGTACATGTTTCAACCTCTTAGTTTGGTTGGATGATCAACATACAGACTTTCAGCCCTCTAGCCTCAGCAGTTTTTAAGATCTGAGGACGGACAGAAAAAGTGCCGACGGACAGACAAAGCCGGCACAATAGTTTTCTTTTACAGAAAACTAAAAACCATACAACGAACATCGTGTCAGCCAACACGATTCGTCAAGAGGATTTGAAATAACATTCCGTAATTTGTTCACGACACGGACAAAACTTTTAAGAAGTCATGTAGAATTGCCAGCACACCTGGTTTGGTGGATGGTATAACCATAAAAAACTTTAGCGGAACAGGTGATCAGGATCACGAAATATACTGTGTATAGCACGCACGGCGACTTGACAACGCGCCAGAGAGTCATATCGACGGAGCTCGGATTTTCGACCAACAGTTTTAAGAATCAAGAATGCTATTGATGACCGGACAAGGAGAATTTTCAAAACTTGCAAGAACCTGAGAATTGAAACACATTGCCAGGCATTCTGTGAATACCAAATTCGAGCATTTACCGTTCCTGGGCGTGGCTTAATTTATAAATATCAGAGGCCACCGATGCCTTCAAGTAAGTTAAGGCAACCAAATGGGAAATCAAAATGATTATTATGTTTTTCTAAATCAATAGGGCACTAAAGCAGTAAACTGCAGGAAAAAATAATGGACAAGTGTTAAATGCAATATTAACTTAGACTTCACTACAGTCATACAATCTAGTGCATGAGTTGATTTTACCTGCAGTGATACATAGCGCAAATATAATTTAGATAGTTCTTAATGCCTGTGTGCTTGTGTGTGTGTGTGTGTGTGTGTGGGATGGAATAGAATGGAATCTAGAGTTTAGGCCAAAGACCAAGCACTGGGACCTACGAGGTCATTCAGCGCTGGAAAGGAAATTGAAAGCAGGCAGGTTTGAAAGTTGCGACAGGAGGAAAACCTCAAAGCAGTCGCACTACGAATCAATTGTTAGGAGAGGGTGGATAGCAAGATGGAAGAAAGCTAATATGAACGGAAGTACAGTAAAAGGAGTGAAAGGGGTTGCAGCCGCACCCTGCGAGGTGGTGCACGACCTCCCTACTGGGGTGTATGTGTGGGAGACGGAGAGAACTAATTATCTCTTGCTTTACGCAGGTACCATGCACACCCTTCCATCGGATGACGGACTAGACGCCTCTGTGAGCAGCAGGACAAATTGGGGACTGACCTCGAATCGGACGAGCAAAATGTCTATGTGTCGGCCTAAGATCTGGAAGTACCTGAGCATCACGCTCTCTTTCGCGTTGGCGGCCCAATTGCTGGCTGGTGCGTTCTCTAGGAGGTTCGATCCGCTGGCCTACGTAAGCATAATCCACCAGCTGGTCCGCTGGCATAGTGGTTAGTGTCAGATGTCGCGGCGGCGGGTTCGCGTCTCGCCCAGGGCTTTGAAAGACCGCTGGCTCCGTATCATGATCAGTTACTGCCGCAGTGGGGGGGAGGTTCAATGTCTCATGATCAGTTACTGCCGCAGTGTTGGGGTGGGGTCTGCTGCGGTGGGAAGTTCAGAGCGACATTCTTTGGAAACTTGAATTTCAAGTCAGTGGCCTCTTTGGTGAGCTTGTTGCATGTGAATAGGTTTCATCCACCGAAATAGTAATAGAATAATTGATAATAATAATAATGAACATAACGCTACAGTTCTCTTTTCAACTCTTGAGTCTATGGGTTGACGTAACAGCTTCAATGTCTGAGGTCGAAGTTTCCTGAAACCGATTGTTAGTGTATGAGAGAGAGAGAGAGAGAGAGAGAGAGAGAGAGAGAGAGAGAGAGAGAGAGAGAGAGAGAGACTGATAATGTCTTGTTTCTCTAACAGGTTTTGTCAGTTCATCAAAGAATACCTTGGAAAAATTGGAACGAAGGAGAACTTGACAACTCACCACAAATATCCTGGGGTTGGGGGGAGAGAGAGAGAGAGAGAGAGAGAGAGAGAGAGAGAGAGAGAGAGAGAGAGAGAGAGAGAGAGAGAGATAACGCCCTGTTTCTCTAACAGGTGTTGTCAGTTCATCAAAGAATACCTTGGAAAAATTGGAACGAAGGAGAACTTGACAAGTCACCACATATTGGGGTGGAGAGAGAGAGAGAGAGAGAGAGAGAGAGAGAGAGAGAGAGAGAAAATTAATTAATAATTGTCTCATTCTTCAACAGGTGATGTCGGTTCATCAAAGAATACATTGGAAAAACTTGGACGAACTGGCACGAACGTCCAATGATACGAACGAATCCATTAATGGTACTGAAACCAGTGCCCAGGAAGGCACACAAGATTCAAATTTACTCAGCAAAGAGAAGCCCCTGTGCCCTCCCGTGCCCCCATATCTTGGTAATATTTTTCTCTTTATTCTATGAACTGTTTATCGTCTAGAAATAGAATTTGAATTTCACGCAACTTCCCGTCCTCATAATTACACTATATATCGTCGTTTTGTTAAATGAGAATTAGTTTATACATATAAATGTTATAATATTGTGCTGACAGCTTTTAATGAACGAAAAATTACAATGAAATCACTTAAGAATTCATGATCGTCTGGAAATAGATTTTTGTGTTCAAGCACCTTCCCTTCCTCACAATCATCATAATATATAATCGTCATTATGTTATATAAGAATTTAAGAATTTAATCATAAATAAATTCTGAAATATTTGCAATGGCAGCTTTTAATGAAGAAGAAAATCAAATGAATTCACACAAGAATTCAGGACGATTTTCCCTCGACTTTGATTGTAAATATCAATGTCACAAAGATCTCTCATGATATAAAAAATCTAATTGAATATGAGATAAATAAGGCTAAGAAATACATATTATTATTATTATTATTATTATTATTATTATTATTATTATTATTATTATTATTATTATTGGAAAGTACTGAAGGAAAAATTTTTGAGCAGTGCTTTCTAATGAGGACCCATGAATATAATGGATTAACTCCACTAACTTCAATGTTTCTGTTACGCCAGAAGATAATATTCACAAGCGCGGAATTTAAACAGTTGTAATAAGAAGTCCCAGATTTGGATAATACTTGACAATGAAACCGCCAATGTAGATAAGATGCTGTACAGAAAAACACGTTGTGTATATTGCCTGAGAAAAAATCTTCGCTTGTGCACTTACAGGTACACACACACACACACGCACACACACATACATACAAGCTTGGATGTATGTGTATATATATATATATATATATATATATATATATATATATATATATATATATACATACATACATAGGGAAGAGATGAAACACGGATGAAGATGGCTTAGTTCTCCATGAATCTGAAACCGGTCAGGATCTACAACAATATTTCATGTCTTTTCTGTGGTGTCTGATATACAAAATCACGTATGAGAGTGATTATAAGCATATCTATATATATGAATAACACCTGACCTTTATGACTTTCCATTCCTCCCATTCTTCACAATAATGATCAGTGTTTTCCAGTGGGACGTCTCGTGATCAACCGCACCGTGCCACCTCTGGAAGAGCAGGAGGGAGCGCACCCGGAGCTGGAACCAGGGGGCCGGTACAGACCGGGATATTGCCGGGCGAGGCACCGGGTAGCCATCGTCATCCCTTACAGGGACCGGGCCCAACATCTGTCCGTGTTCCTGTTTCACATGCATCCGGTACTTCAGAGGCAGCAGCTAGACTACGACATATATATTGTCGAGCAAGCAGGTCAGTATGTTAGGAGGAAACCTGTGCCTCTTTTAAATTGTTTCCTCAAGTTTCTGGGGCGTTAAACTTAACTGTAAGAAAAATGTGAGTGCAGAGCCAATACTGAACTCCATTCACATTTACAAAAACTGGGAAAGCATAAGCTTCAATGCTAAACGCATGGTCATGAGTCCTGACATCACCTGGACCAAGTTTTCTAGCTCATCCCTGACATGGTTACTGTAAGCACTTTTCTGTCCAAGCACTTTGTGGATCAGATCTCAACAATAGATCAGTCTACTCCTGGGCATGAGCT
>JANJGK010000048.1:3059119-3086272 GCA_039081455.1 Macrobrachium rosenbergii
AAAATTTCAGACACAATGCTGACACTCTCCTGGAAAATCAGGATTGCTTATTAACGAATAACGTTTCAAAATATCTTTTACACATTTACGTAATCAATTTACATAATGTAAAATTTCAAACACAATGCTGACACTCTTCTGAAAAATCAGGGTTGCCTAAATAACGAATGTCTTAAAATATCCTTCACACATTTACGTAATCAATTTACACAATGTGAAATTTCACACACAACGACGACACTCGCTCGACAAATCAGGATTCTCACAGATCAAAATGGTGTCATTCCTCTCGACACGAATGGCGTATCGACGCAAACATTCGTGAGTGATCGTGAATCAGCAAACACGAATAGACGCAGGAACTGTCCTTCTAATCCAAATCATTTTTACGTAACCTTGAGAAAGAAAAAACACACGAGAGATTTAATGATAAAGGAGAATGGGAGCGTGGTAATTCTTCCCATGCTCCTTTTGTACTTGCTGAGAAATTCCCTTGCGACAATTTGTCGCATTTTCTGCATTGGTAGATCTTCTCCCGACTGCAGAGAGAGAGAGAGAGAGAGAGAGAGAGAGAGAGAGAGAGAGAGAGAGAGAGAGAGAGAGAGAGATTCTGAGGGGGAAGAAGAAGAAGAAGAAGAAGAAGAAGAAGAAGAAGAAGAAGAAGAGAGAGAGAGAGAGAGAGAGAGAGAGAGAGAGAGAGAGAGAGAGAGAGAGAGAGAGAGAGAGAGAGAGAAATTTTGAAGAAGCAGCAGCAGAATAAAGAGAGATTTTGAAGGAGAGAGAGAGAGAGAGAAATCTTGAAGAAGAAGAAGAAGAAGAAGAAGTAGAAGAAGGAGAGAGAGAGAGAGAGAGAGAGAGAGAGAGAGAGAGAGAGAGAGAGAGAGAGAGAGAGAGAGAGAGAGATAGAACAGTCACGCATGATGCGGTACTGGATGTCCTCCTCCGGTATTGCGGCCGTGCCTGGGATAATAAAGAACACGGAGTGAGAGAGAGAGAGAGAGAGAGAGAGAGAGAGAGAGAGAGAGAGAGAGAGAGAGAGAGAGAGAGAGCTCCATCACTTAGCGGCATGTTGGCTCACTGTCAACATCACAGGCTCTCACTAGACAGTGTGAATGCTTGTGTGTGTGTGTGTGTGTGTTTGTGTATGTTTGTGCGTGGGATTGTGTGTTTGTGTCTGAGGGAAACCTAAATGTCGATATGAGTATGTGTGCATGTGTACAGTATGTGTGTATGTGACGAGATATATTTATCTAAAGGTGTATCTGTATCAATCAATCTCTCTAGAGAGAGAGAGAGAGAGAGAGAGAGAGTTCTATATATATTGATATATATAATTATATATATATACACATTCACATAGATACATATAAATAACCTACATATATATATATGTATACATATGCATATATACATATATATATGTATACAGGATGTATATATAAACATACATAATTACATCCTACACACACATACACACACAAATACCGCTTTTGCTGGAGGGGAGGACATATACATACACGAAAAGGAATCGCATTTCTAACAACATAAAAAAAAAAAATAATTCACCGCTGACACACTTTGCAGAAAGCCTGCTGCAAACATTTTAAAATTCAGAGTTGAATAAATAAAAAAGCATAACCAAATAAATAACATATGAGGAAAAGAGGCGATGTACTCCATTTTACATATATTCAATTGATTGTATTACACAACTCATTAGTGTAATGGCAACTAGTAGTCATTAACCCCGGAAAGTACCTCAGTAGCTAAAATGCTTTAATTTTTAGCAATTTATAAAACCTTGATTTAAAATGTTTTCTAGAGTCGCAATGACAAAACTCTTATATACCTAAATATATTCATAAGTCACTGAACCAGAATAGTTTGTATACAAAAAGTTGTAGCTGTTGAATAATGATACTAGTAGCAATAAAATCAGTATGACTTATTTTAATTTCGTAAAGAAGACTTGACAAAAACAAGAGTTGGTTTTATAACAACTACCGTGTCTCCAGTCGAGAAAAGAAGAAGAAGAAGAAGAAGAAGAAGAAGAAGAAGAAGAAGAAGAAGAAGAAGAAGAAGAAGAAGAAGAAGGAGGAGGGGGAGGAGGAGGAGCAGGAGGAGAAGAAGAAGGAAGAGGAGGAGGAGAGAGTAGAAAAGAAGAAGAAGAAGAAGAAGAAGAAGAAGAAGTAGAAGAAGAAGAAGGAGGAGGAGGAGGAGGAGGAGGAGGAGGAGGACAAGAAGAAGAAGAAGAAGAAGAAGGAGAAGGACGAGGAGGTGGAGGAGAAGAATAAGACGAAGAAGAAGAAGAAGGATGAGGAGGAGGAGGAGAAGAATAAGACGCAGAAGAAGAAGAAGAAGAAAGAGTAGGAGGAGTAGGAGGAGGAGGAGGAGGAGGAAGAAGAAGAAAAAAAGAAAACCACCTCCTAACGTATGGGAAGAAGACGGATCGCCCCCCAAAGACCGGATAATAAGCCCAGAAGACAAACAAATACCGCGCCGTCAGCAGCCTCCCACCGCTGCCCTCTGGGGATCGGTAAAGGAAACTCCGCCGAGCGCGAGATGTGATTCTCCCTTACAAGTACCTATTGACTCTCCCTCAGCCCCGTGTAATGACAGACAGGTGTAACTGGATCTCAGACAAAACCGTAGATTTCAGGATTGGAGCGGAATTAGACGAGAGACAGGACTTGGATAACAGGATCACAAGCTTCTCTGTCATCTTCGGGAACACGTGAACGGTGAAACCTATTGCCACACGACGGCACAAAAGAGGTTGACGGAGTGAATAAGGCGCGCGCGCGCGTACGTACGCACGCACACACATATACATACATTATATATGTATATATGTATGTACCTATGTATATACTATATATACATACATATACAGTATATATATACATATATACTATCTATATATCTGTTTCTATAACGAACTGCGCTTGCGCGAAATATTCGTAAATGGGGGGGAGGGGGCGGGTGGCGAGGAGCACGGAAGATGCCGGTGAAGTCAAGGGCTATAGTCTGTCTTTCTTTAGATGGCGATAACATTGTGATTAATAGTGGGTAATGGGAATGATATTCCACCAATGGCAGTCGCCTTCTGAGAAGAGATTTACCGTCAAAAAAAAAAAAAAAATAAATAAAAAAAAACTTGTTTATAAAGTCCTGGGTGTTAGCACAAACAAATGTCAAAAAATAAAAATTAATTAATAACTTCACGATGATGATACGTGGCTGAGTAATACAATGAGTAAAATCGACTGTGTTAAAAAATAATTTAAATATTAACTAGGTGCTAGAATTAAGAGTTTTATTGTGGATAAACTGAAAAATGAATTAAGAACTTCATGAGGTCATGAACTGAATAATAAATTGAGTAAAATCGATTTTGTTAAGAAATTCGATGATAAACATTATATATCACATAATTATAACTGAATGAAGACAGTATAGTATTCATAAATTTAACAACAAAATGTTAACAGTAATGATGACAAATATTAACTCATTTTTGTCATAAAATCTGACAGCTCAACATTCACGACTAACGATAAACAATTAACATTAAACTCATTGAAAAAGAAGGTTATGAACTGTTATTGATATTTATTGATTTTCATAAATCGACAATTAACAATAAGCGATGAACATTATCCGACTAATAACTGAAAACAATTATAATAAAACATTTAATAGCAATGAGCAAACAACAATAATAATAGGCATTATTATATTTGTTATGATAGGATGACACGAGTATAATCGAAAAAAAAACTATTTTGACTTATGAAATTAAACAATAAAACTAACGAAAAATAAGGAATAACGGATAACACGCAAAATATACAGAGAGGAAACAAAAATAAGAATGTCAGTAAGTTAATAGAAAAATATTAACGATAATAATTACGATTGTTATTATCATATTCGCAATATCAAGGAAGTGTCAGTGTGAAAGTTTGGAAAATCGATATGCATCAAGAAAAAATTAATAGCAAAAAATTAATTATGATAATGATGATGATTACTATTCATATATTCGCAATATCAAGGAAGTGTCAATGATATCACTTGTAAAATCGATATGCATAGAGAAAAATAATTAATAGCAAAATATTAATGCCAACAATGACGATTGATATTTATATTCGCAATATCAAGGGTGTGTCAGTGTTCACACTTATAAAACTGATACGCAAAAAATTAAAACCAAAAAATAAAAAAAAGCTATTGACCAACATGACTGAATAATTGGGAGGGGGGTAAAAGCACAGATGAATAACAGCGAATAATGAGACACAAATAATAAAAAAAAAATATATGTATTATTCCAACGCTTGATCCAAAGTTTAGCGTTGCTAATGACCCTGGTTAATTGCCGTAGGGTCTGACAGCTAATTTGAAAAGACCTTTAATTAGGGAGCAATATCTGGTAATGCTTTACAATCAACAGTAATTAAATTAATTCGTTAACTATCAGTAACTCGCATTATTACTTGTTTTTTTTTAATTACAAACAATTATCACCGATATATAAAGTTGTTTCCTTGTTAATGTCGATGGTGGCTGATGTGATAATTGTCGCTTTTAAAAGCTATTACGGGCAGACTGGCCATTACATTTGTGACGCTTATAGTAGACTGCTGGTAGATGATATTCATAATTATAATCATAAAATATCACTATTACGTTTCAGTGAGGCTTACAGTAAAGTACATAAATGATATTCATAATCATAAAATCAATTAAGTCCGAAAATTGCTGTTAGGTATTATTCGTTATTATAATTTCCATCAGGATTTGATGAAATTTCCTGCAGGATTTTAAGAAACTTTCTTCAGGATTTTATGAAACTTTCTTCGGGATTTGATGAAACTTTCTTCAGGATTTTATGAAACGTTCTTCAAGATTTGATGAAACTTTCTTCAGAATTTAAAAAAAACTCTTCAGGATTTTATGAAACTTTGTTCAGAATTTTATGAAACTTTCTTCAGATTTTACGAAACTCTCTTCACGACTGATAAAACTCCCTTCACTATTTCATGCAACATTCTTCAGGGTTTTATGAAAATTTCTACGGTATTCAAAAAAGAAACTGTGTCGCTGAAGCGTTCACCGGAAAGCTTTTCAGGGACCCATTAAATAACCCTACTCGGTAATTGCCGGGTAATTTACCTTGAGCTGTCTCCAGTGATCTATATCTACACAGGAAGCGACCTTCGGTGGATGTCACGAACCCTTTCTAAAATCATCAGCTGTTTTTGCGGAAGCTGTCAATAAAACTGAAAACATGTAATCAGGATATCGATTTTAACCATACACACACACACACACACACACACACACACACACACATATATATATATATATATATATATATATATATATATATATATATATATATATATACATACATACATATGTATATTATATTCATGTGATTATAATCACACTGACACGTGATTTATATATGCAAATGTACCCACGTGGAAAATTTCTTGGATACAAAGAGGAAACTTTTATTTTCCTTTTGGTACATTTGCATATATATATATATATATATATATATATAATATATATATATATATATATATATATATATATATATATATATATTATATATAGATGTATACATACATATTATATACATATACATAAATACAAGCAGAAATACACACACACACATTTATATACACATATTTATGTCTATAATATTTAGCAAAAGTTAGTACCTGAGGAACATTTTGTCCTAACCATTATTATTATTATTATTATTATTATTATTATTATTATTATTATTATTATTATTATTATTATTATTTCCCTTTACTGTCACTCTACAGAGATGTACGATACCTTGTAAGTTACATTCCATAAAAAGAAGGAAAGCTATTGTATATACCAGGATGCATTTTACTCTGAAAAACACGTGTATCCGATCTACGACTGAACGCAACAACATGACCTAAAGTGACATTTTTTATTTTTATTTCAGAACCTTTCAATGACCGCATGAAACTATGTTGTGCGAGAAAATGACCGAGGAAATTCGCGACCACTCGAGACTCAACCAGAGGAAAGAAACGCTGCGAGTCAAGTGCTCTATAAGGCTGACTGAGATTTAAAAACAAAAGAAAAGAAAAGTGCGTGAACCAAGTGTCTGCTGAAACTTCTTTCTTCCTCTGAAAGTGCCCGCGAGACTCTCCCATGGGTGTTCTACCTTCTGGGATGAGTTTTTCTTCCTCTTCTTCCTCTTCCTCTTCTTCTTGCAGTGGAGAAATTCGTGAGGACCTTTTGAAAGGTCCCCAGTAATCAAGCTCGCTGAAGCATCCTCTTCTAACTCTGCTGCTTTAGATACTACAACTACAAATACAACTGCTACTTTTACCGCTCCCGCTGCTATTACTGCAGTGCTTTTGGCACTGCAACAACATCTGCATCAACTACTTTTCACTGCTGCTATCACTACAGCCCAACATGCCTCCTCAATTCTGAGCAACCCTCCCGGAAGCGCAGATGGACCTGGACCACTGCGGGCGTGCGCTCGTGTAGTAGAACCTGAGGTGGGCGGCAATGGTAGGGGTTTACGAAGTGGGCCGGTGGGGGTGGACAGGAAGAAACAACGTCAGCGAGAAGAACAACAAGAGGCTGAACATCCACGTCATATCTGATGGTGAGTTTGTCGTTGTTGTTGCTGCTTCTTTGCATATTGTTTGCACGTTGTTTATCGAAATGCATTGCATGCGAAAGCGAAGTGACAAGACCGTTTTCAAGGCCTCTTGCAAAATAGTCGATGAAAAATCGATGTTATTCAGTTTTATACAAAAAACAGAAGACTTTCCATGCTGCAGAATCGTGCATCTTCCTGCTATGAAAAATCTATGTTATTCGTTTCATTCATAAAGGACAAGACTTTTCATGAGTAAAATACCGAAACTTGAAATGCTTTACATGTAAATGTTGGGTAAATATGTTGAAAAATCTTAAACAAATACAATGTGTTCATCTTTTTACAATTTTGCAAGTCATATATTGTACTTTTGCATATGACACATTTCAAGTTACAATGTCTTCATTTGTTTACCATTTTGCAAGTCACGTACTTTGCTTTTGCATACGACACAATTCAAGTTTCAGTGTCTTCATTTGTTTACAAATTTGCAAGTCATATATTGTACGTTTGCAAATGTCATATTTTAAGTTTCAATGTCTTCATTTTTTTACATTTTGCAAGTCATATACTTAGTTTTTGCATATGACACAATTCAATTTTCACTGTCTCCATTTGTTTACAGTTTTGCAAGTCATATACTTTGCTTTTGCTTTTGACACAATTCAAGTTTCAGTGTCTTCATTTGTTTACAAATTTGCAAATCATATACTTTGTTTTTTGCATATGACACATTACAAGTTTCAATGTCTTCATTTGTCTAACATTTTGCAAATCATATATTGTACTTTTGAATACGACACAACTCAAGTTTCAATTCAACGCATGTAAAAAGACCTGTATTTTGTGCATAAAATGAATAACGTGGTTTTTTCACGGAATGATGGAGGCGGGGGGGGGGGCGATTTTGCAAGAGGCCTTGAACGGTGGTGTCACTTTACTTTCGCACGGAGCACGTTTCAAGTTTCAAGTTTCAATGTAACACATCTATAAAACGACCCGTGTTTTAGGAATAAAATGAAGACAAAAGATTTTTGCAGTTCACTGAAACTAGACGCGACATAAGTAATTCTGATTATAACTTAACTAGTCTTTTACGGCGTTACATTCATGACTGTAAGACAAAACCAACTGAAATGGTATTCTGTTCAAAATACGTAATAACAACAACATACAATACTCAGCACTCCTATCAGGATAGTTTTTATAAGACATAACAATTAAATTGCCACCAGGAAGTAGATGAGAATTTGGTTGCAACAAACTTTTTCTGTCCTATCTTTTTTCATTTTAATTTTTTTGTTAACAAAACCTCCGCATTTGTGAAACAGCTACGAATTCATTAATCTTTAATAATGAGATATATTTCGTGAAAAAAAACCGACCGGTTATTGTGTACACTAGAAACGTTTTTTTGATTGACACTCGGATCTGGAAACTTCGAAGGATTTATTTGTTGCAGTTTTTAAAATCAACACTCATGATATATATATATATATATATATATATATATATATATATATATATATATATATATATATATATATACTGTATATTATATATAAACATATATAGTGTATATACAGTATCTATATATATATATATACACACATATACAGTATATACAGATTATGGAATACTGGAAATAACCTTGCTTGAATTTTATGAAATTTCATCTATTGGAAACATGACTAACATTCAGCACAAAATATATACGTTTAAAAACAAAAATGAATACCAAAAAATAACTAAGCCATTTTTACAAAAACATTTTCATTAGCAAACATGAACAACAACAAATAATCAAACTATTTTTATCTGATGCTTTTCATACAATGATTACATTTCAAACATTTCTCGAGAATGTATTTATGTAAATAAACATGAATAAAATACGAAGACTTATACAGAAATAGACAATTCTGCATCTAAATAAAGTAACCGTAAGATTTTATACATACGTTTATAGAACGATACATTTGTTTCATGGTTGTACATTTAATTTTATTAAATACTTACGCACTCACATATTTATGAAACTGACCTATGCAGGGCGTATTTATACGCGCATATATTTCACAAACACAAGTGCATAAAAACACATATATATACACACATTTATTTAATAATATATATATATATATATATGTATGTATATATATATATATATATATATATATATATATATATATATATATATATATATATATATATATATATATATATATATATATATATGCCTTTATCAACAGTTTTAAGATTTTTTCATTCAAAAATAAACTTTTTTTCTTACTCATAAGACTAACTGCTTCCCTAATCCCACAAGTCTTATTAAGCTTATATACAAATTTCCAGACACCAGAACTAAACATTTCTCACTGTACATAAAAATGTTGGAACAGGAGTGTGACTGAGTATAACAAACTTCACTCATTTTCTATCAATTTCTTCCAGGCATCACTCGCCTCCCAATCCTCGAGGGGGAAATTTCCCACATTGAGATCCCCAGGGGCAACAACCCCCTGGGAATAACGATCGTTGGGGGATCTGACACGCCCCTGGTAAGTAACAGCTGGTGAAAGTTTCAGATGCTTGACGTCATCTACTCTTTGAGGGAATGTAGGAGCTTTAAGACTTGGCAGTTGACAGATCAGACACTTCGTATCTGTAGTTAAAGATTATTATTATTATTATTATTATTATTATTATTATTATTATTATTATTATTATTATTATTATTATTATTATTATTATTATTATTATTATCATTCAGTAGATGAAACCTATTCATATGTTACAAGCCCACCAAAGGGACCATTAACTTGAAATTCAAGCTTCCATAGAATATTATGGTTTTCATTAGGAAGACGTAAGAGGAAGTAAAGAGGAATACAGAAAGAAGAGATCCCACTTATTAAAAAATATTAATAATAATAAATTAATAAATAGGTAAGTTACAGCCTTAATATATAAACCTTATGATAAGATAGAATCTTTGTTGAATGAGCAAGTTACGGAATCTTTAATCTCTTTATTATGAAATGAAGACATGTTACAGTATTAGAGCTTGTAATACTATACATCCTGTTAGACTTTTAGTATTTGCAAGCTTAGTAGTTTTTCCTTGGAAAAAGTTAGAATCTCTGATCTTGTGTAGTTGGACAAACTGACATCTTAAGGGTTTAAATAGCCTTGAAATTTCAGCCAGTTGTTCAGAAAACTTTAAATTAGTCTAGAGTTATTAAATGTACTGATGAATTTTGATAAGACTCATTAAATATCTAACTTGTACAGTTTTTATTTAAAAGCAATAAGCAAAGAACTTAAACAGAGCAAGAGAATGTCAATGAGGCTGAGATTAAGTCGCCTGTTTTTGCAGTAACCTTGAAGACTGCAGTGCAATATATAGCCAACTACAAAACTAATATACCTTACTTAGATTATAAGTAGTTAGTTATATAGTAACTGTAAATGGCAGCTTGATCCAACCAATCTTTCATTCCTGCAATGGAGAATAAGAACCCTTTAAGCCTTGCAGTCAAACAGATTTCACCCTACATTTCCTTCAGTAACTCCTTCCTTTCTCTCGTTTACCAGCGATGCGTCGTCGTCCAAGAGGTCTTCCCAGATGGCTTAGTAGCCCAAGATGGTCGTCTCCAGCCAGGAGACCAGATCATCGAGGTGGACGGCGTCGACATGACATCGGCCACTCACCAGGTTGTCTGCCAAGCTCTCCGGAGACCTCAGACTGTCCTTCGACTTGGGGTCTACCGAGAGAGAATTCAGGCGTACAGATCACCGTCGCCCGGTTCCAATCACCAACAAGGTTAGTTGGCCTGCGAGCAATGAGAACTTGCCCTAGCCTGAAGGTTATTGTCCTAAAGACTTGAAATGAGGTTCGTGGCTTGTAATGTCCCTAAACTAGCTTTTCAGGTTTGATTTGGTTTGTCTTCCACTGGGAAAAAAAGTGGCTTGCAGTTTATCGAAGTTACTGATCATTTGGCCACAAGAGCACATACAACTTCAACTATCAGCAGATCTCTTTTACATCAATCTATTCATGTTCATGTTCTTATGGCCTGAATTGTTCAAGGTCTTTTCGCTCATTTTTCTCAATGCATCGAATTCCAGGTGAAATGGTTGCCGTTACACTATGCAAAGAGAGCAGTCGTCAATTAGGTCTTAAACTAGGGGGTCGGCGGACTGAGCCCGGGATATTCATCATGGAGGTCCTACCAGGGTCAGTGGCGGCCCAAGACGGCCGCCTCCACTCGCACGACAGGATACTTGCAATCAATGGCGCGGACGTGCGCTACGCCCGTCTGGACCACGCCTCCAGGCTCATTCAGCAAAGCCACACTCACGTCAGCCTTATCGTAAGCAGAGGTCCCATCACCTCCTTTGGGCCAAACTCCGAAACATCCGCGTCTTCTTCTGAATACACAAACTTCCCCTCTCACCACTGGCGGGAAGATCAGGTGCCTGACAACGACTTCCAGAGCTCCGCGGAGCAGAGGAGCGGGAGCGACAGTGGGTGTGTCGCGATGGAGTACGGGAGATCCGGTTCCTGCGACTCCTTGAGCGACCACAGTCTCGTGTCCTCCATGATGTCCTCTCCGAGCACCGGTCTGCCCTCCGAAAATGGGGGGATCAGTGGGTCGCCGAGAGGAGCCTCCCCTACCACGTCTTCTCCAGGTTACTGCACTTCAGACACCGATGACATGGATTCACATCATCATCATCATCATCACCATCACCACTCTCAGAATCACCTCCACCAACAGCAAAATTCATCGATTCATCATCATCTGTCATCAGCTCACGAAACAGTTAATTTGTCTCAGCAATCATCACTCGACTCAACTCATCCAGATTCCGGCATCCACGAACTCCCACCATCAATGACGGAGCCCAATTATCACCATTCCACCATCTCGCCTCCTACTCCTAGGGACCTCCGCACGCCCAACGACGACAGCGAGCTAATTGCTGGGCTAAAGAGAATCATGCAGCCGGAAAATAATCAACTTCAGCAGAAGAACGTAACAATCAAAAAGGTAATTCCAACACAGAACTGTCAATTATGTTAAATTCCCTGGTACTATAGTTACTAACTGATGTTATCAAACCGAACACATCTTTGCCCACTGATGATCATATCTCCATGATGACAGCTGAATTTCTCATCTGTCTTTATTTGCAAAGGTTCTTTCTGAGTAACTACTGTTTCTTTGTTAAGGAGACTAAATGTTTGCTCAAAATCCCTAACTCCTACTGTTCTAATAACTTCAGTTCACTATTTCTGGGGTATGGGGAGTAAAGTATAAATACTTACTACCTGACTAAAGAGGTGGTGGTAGTATGTAGCTAAGTATCTTATGAAAGCAATGTGCAGAGTAGTACCTACTTACATGGTAAATACAGGAGATTTACAGTGTTAGAATCGAGTTAAGACTAAAAGCAATTGCACTGCTGAAGGTGAAAGGGGATAATTGTACAGACCAAGACTTCCCTTACTTTCTATCCTAGCTATTGTTGCCTACTTTTGGAAAAGTTTACATCATCCAAAGGTTATCTGATAGACTCATGCATAATCATAATACCACATAGTTAAAATGACCACAACTCTAAGATAGCATTTGCACCTCATATGCACAAAGTCGTTAAACTGATTTAAAATAGCATTTTATGATTTCCAAACCTTCTTTATTTCTTGCACAGGGTGTTGGTGAGAGCCTTGGAATGAGGATTGGAGGTGGCGTAGGAAGTAACGAGGGAGACACACCAATTTATGTAGCTAATATCAACCCACAAGGTCCAGTAGGCAGATGTAAAAATATCAAAGTAAGTATTTTTGGTTGATGAAAAATACTAGAGTAAGTTCTTTTGGCAGATGTAAAATACTAAAGTAAGCACTTTTTGGCAGATGAAAACTATCAGAGTAAGTACCTTTATCAGATACAAAACTATCAAAGCAAGTCCTTTTTCTGGAAGATGTAATAATATTACGGTAAGTAGTTTTGGCGAGTGTGAAAACATCTTACAGTATTAAGTAATGTTAACTGATTTAGAAAATTTGATATCAGGACTGATGACTAGAGCAGGAATAATGAGAAAAGTTTTTTCTTCACTAGTGCAATACTATCTAAGCAAGTACTGACATAGAAAGTTCACAGCGGTATTGTACAGAGGAGTGGAAATCAAAGTCAAGTTGTAGAAACCAAGTAAGTACAGTAAACACTGTTTTTGAAAAAGTAGCAGAAGCAATACAAATGCTGGTGTACTAGTGTGGTGTACTAGGGTAAATACTGTTGCTGAGAAAGCAAAACAAAAATAAGATCAAAGGTAAGATTTCTTGCTAAAAGTAGAAGGTTAAGTGCAAGCAAAGTTTTTGGAAGAACTGGAAAAAATGCAAGTACTTATTTGGAAGTAGAAAACTCAAAATAAGTACCATTAGTAGATGCGCAATTATAATTAAAATGAATGGTATAGAATGTAAAATGACACTGAAAACCTCAACAAAACACAGCACCTGGGGAATTGCATTTGTTCGAGTAGCAAAACGAATTATCGATTGTCAGCAGCTGTGGGATTTCGTGGTTCTAAGGCTTCATTAATTTATCTTCAGTGTATGTGACCGCCTAGTTTCTGGGTCAAATTGCCCTGCATAATAATCAATGAATACATTATGGATAATCCCTTTTGTCTTTGTTTATTACTAAAAGTATTTTTACTTTGGTTAAGTTCATAAACTACAAAATTACAAAAGAGTTTCTAATTCCTTCTTTCTGTTCAGAATCTGAGGTTTCATAGAGTAAAAGAATTTTTTTTTTTTTTTCATATACTATTTGTGATAGGTAAAAATATTAAGTGATTTTCTCTGCTCCCTGTAAGCCTAACAATTTAAAGCAGGAACCCCAAGTATGAACCGAAAGATTTTATCATAAAATTAAAAAACTTCTATATCTCACTGTGTGATTCACATCTCTAACATCCAACTCATTCTCACAAAACAGAAAGGCGACGTGCTACTCTCAGTCAACGGACAATCTCTGCTGGGCCTAACGCACGGCCAGGCGGTGGCTCTCCTGAAGGCGACGGCAGAACTGGCAGGGGTGACCCTGACGTTGCTGGACGGCCCCGAAACCTCTCCTGGTTCCGCCAACTTCGTCCCCTCTTGGCTCTACTGGCAGAAACTCCCGCGATCTCTGCACGTGTCCAAAACTGTGGTCTTGCACAGGTCTCAAGGGGCGTCGCTGGGATTCAGTATCGTGGGCGGGTCTGATCCTCAGCGAGGCGCTGAGCCGATACACGTCCTGTTCGTGGTGCAGTCCTCTCCAGCGGCCCTGGACGGGAAGCTGAGGTGTGGAGACAGGCTGCTCTCTGTCGACGGCCACTCTCTGGAACTTGTCCGCCACGCGTCGGCTGTCAGTTTACTGAAGCAAGCAGGGCAGAAAGTCCACTTAGAAGTGGTTTCCTGGTTGGGAACAGAGCTGTGACCTTTATACTGTGAGTAAAAGTTATGAAAAAATGAAAACAGACCTCGGGTACCCACGTGGCACTGGGTATAGACTCTCATAGCTGAGCTGCCATGTTCTGGAACTCTCATTCTCACGGTCAGGTACCGCAAAAAAAAAAAAAAAAAAAATCGAGATATATTATTGCTGCTGGCATCTTCCTAATTTCAAAGTGAGTTGTTTTTTTTATTTGAGTGAGTACTGTCAGTGATGACGCGAAATAAATCGATACTGTGCCTAAATGATATGGTTATTGCTGAGTACCTATATCGTGTGATAAGTTTTAATCACGTGTTCGTTGACTCTAAAGATGGAATTAAGAATTCCCTATTACATATAAATCAAGATGCTGAAACATCGCCCCATGATGAAAACTAATTGGTACGCAATTCTTCAACTGTATTGAAAGAGGTTTCACCGAAATTCCACACAGCTAAGGACTCCTTTGTCTACCTGGAAATTTATATTAATTGTATTTTACTCCCTCTAATCATCTACACTCAACAGCCAAAGAGAAGTACACCTTGATCTGATTACCTGCAGACTTTGGGCTCTTTAGTAAAGAGGAAATCAATTACTTAAAAAACTTCATTTCATGCAAACTTCGCTTTCTCTCTAAGAAAATAAAACAATCAGGAAAAATGTAAGGCAAATCTGAAATTCTACTACTTCAGTCTCTGTAAAACTTTTTAAGATTCTTCAGTACTCTGTATTTACAGTGAACCTGAGTAATATGGCCTTAAGAATATATTAAAACACCCTGTTCTTTTGAAGCTGAGAGATTTAAGGTGAAAGGTCCATTAATTCTATCCCATAAATCAATATATTGTTAATGTTATCAGGATACTGCAGTGGGTGACGGGAGATTAATGTCTTTCAGCTTTCAACTACAGTCTATGTAAACATAAATACCGTAGTAACATTACAAAGAAAGGCAGTGAAGCCTTACATTGCAGGTGATATGTGACCCGAAGAGGGGTGGAGATACTTCTCGAAATGTAACACCTCAGTGTTCATATTTTTATTTTTTATTTACATGAGTACCCTAGTTTCTTATTTTGCACAGTTCTTGCATATATGACTTATATATATATATATATATATATATATATATATATATATATATATATATATATATATATATATATATATATATACATACGAGTATATATATATATATATATATATATACATATATATATATATATATATATATATATTCTTCCTATATGGATTTATGTGAGGTTATGTTCCTGAGTATTCTATTCATTACTTTGTATCTATATTCTTCATAAGTTACAATTACCACATATTAAAACATTAATTCACTGTTGAAAAACGTAAAGCAGTTACCTCTTTTAGGGATGAATATTCAGCCTACGAGAGAGTATACTCCAGTATACTTAGGTCCTAAAATATAACTCAACTATCGAAATTCCTTCAAAAACGATCTATAAAAGCAAATATATATGTGAAAAGAGATTATTCTTTTATAATAATTGATATGAAATGGTTGTCTAACTATCAGAGAGAATTCATTATTCATAAGTATTTTGTTTCCAGTGAAATGAAATTAAGTTTATTAAAAATTTAAAAAATATATTTTCTTCTGTTTATTATTTTTCAATACTAAGGTAATAGACAACAACTTTTTAATAAATATAATATTTATTGTCATTTTTAAATTCAGTTTCAAAGGTTCAAGAACTTTAGCAACAAAAGAAAATGAAAGTGGAGTTTTGATGATATTTAAGATTCTGATATTTTAATTAGTTAGAATATGTTCGATCTTACAGACTTCACAAGCTGAGAACATTCAACTCGAATATGACATTTTCTCCTGCAACTGAAGTCCTCAAAAGTCTTCAAAATTCAGAACCTCAGAAAGAATACATTTTCAAAGTGCGACAAAACACGAACATAATTTCACCGCATTACCGGCCATACATTTTTCACATTCATTATCACAGATTGACATAAATATACAACTAAAAGAAAAGCAACAAAGAGGAAATTTTAAAGCAAAATTTTCTTCACGAGTCAAGCCAGGGAGGGAACCTCTACATAATTGAATTCTACAATTGAAGGTTAAAACTAAAATGTTATTATGAATCCAGTTGTACAGAGTTTTTGATGTTATGTAGTTGTGATATGAACCCTTTTAGAGGGTTGTAGAGAATTTAGGGAAAATATAATATATGAAGTAAATGAAATACTTATCGTTGATGCCTTAGGTGACTGAATCTTAAAATATCAAGTTTTTGTGAAGTGTCTAAAAGTTTTTTTTTTCCGGGAAGGGATTTTGGGGAGTTTTTTTTTTTTTCAAATAACTTATTACATATTCTCTGTCAAACTAATGGAGTGATTTCGTGTATTAGAAAATGAATAAAAAAAAAAAACTCATAAATAGCTCAAAATATTTGTATCGTGTGAAAAGGTGATTTAGGATAGAATACGAATTTTCTTAGACGAGAATAAAATAGAGATGAACTGACATATATATATATTTTATGCTCAGTGTTAAGTTACATCAAGAATTTTCTCTACATCAGTCAAGTGATTTTTATGATTAGCACGAAATGCTTGTTAGGGGAAAGATCAAGTAGAAATTTTGTTTGTGAAGTCATAGTTTGAATTTTTATATATATATCTTTTGTGTTAATGTAATAGTCCTATATATGAACAGTAATTTGAATAAATTCGAGAAAAAATGTACTACGTATAAACATATATTTTTAAAGGTAACCGAAAAAATAATGGTCAATATCTTGCCGTGGTAGATTATGTCAGTTGTGTATGACATTGTCTTAACTATTTATCTATCTATTTATCTATCTACCTATCTATCTATCTATCTGTTTCGTATACCCGAAGATTTATTTGTTATCCCTCTTACTATATATCAAAATAATGTTTCTTTAAAAGTTTCTAAGCAACAATGTAACCGATTCTATCATCAATGAATTTGTTAAATATTATAATGGAGGTAAAAAAGAATTTAATAAATAAATGATTTTATAGTTATTACATTCTTCTGGTATGTTCAGTGATTTTAAAGAAGAAGAATTCTTGGTCATTTCATCAATATAAAAGCCCCCATAGGAGGAAAGATTAAAGGCCAAGGAACTGAAATCTATAATAATAATAATAATAATAATAATAATAATAATAATAATAATAATAATAATAATAATAATAATAATGTGGGCATCTTGCAATTAAATGTCAAAACTACTATGAAACGATTTTCAAAAATTATAACACTGATTTTCTTTCTTCCTCCACGTCTTCTCAAATTTCTCCTTATGATTTAAACTCGACAGGATCTTATTTCTCGTTCGGACAATTTCTCAGAATATCATAACGTGTATAAACTGGGACACATTAGCTACCCACCTAGCCAAAATAGATTAAAAAAACTTACTTAACAATAATACGTCTACACTATCTAAGAAAATAGTTCTTTGTAGTTTGTTATGTCTTCGTGAAACGCGAATGAAAGAGTTGGACGATTATTCAGTATCGTTTTTACATAGTAAACTGTTGAAACTGATAGGAAAGATTGTGTACAATCTTCTGAAGATATTTTCCATAATATCCGTTTTTCTTTTAGAGCATATTTTTAGGAGTTTTCTGACGATATTGTGAAATGATTATTATTTAACCTGACAGGGCCAGATGATCTGACGATTACTGACAAATGACGCGAATATCAACAATGAGAAAAAGGGTTAAAGGGGAATCTACTAAACGGAAAAACAAAGAATAAGGGGATTTTTTTATATAGATTTTTTAGGTTTTAAATCTTTACTTATTTCTCTAGTAACTTCATCTCGGTCTTAAATTAGTACACAAGATTGGAAAGAATTTTTTTCTCTAAGTCAAGAATTCACATCTAAGATAGATAACACTCAAGGCAGTTATATATCAAGATTAATAATTTTATTTCATTTCCACATATTCCCAAGAAACATCCAAAGCCAACGTTATTCGAGGTTTAAAACAATGTTAATTATCAAATATCTTTCTAGTAGGCCTACTGCGTTGGGTTCCACGTTTTAAAAAATGCGTTCAGTTTCATTTACCTTATTTAGGGAATAATCAAGTCTCTATAAAACACTTGTTTGGAGTTTGAGATGAAGAATTATCATCTGTGTGCTCAAAAATCAACATATCAAATTTACTGAATTTACTAAGTGAAATATAATGAAATTTACTTAATAAAATATAAGGAATGCTAAATTATATTGGCTATACTAAGGTCAAACTGAAGTAATTAAATTATGTGTAATACGTTTATACAGGGTGTGTAGTCAATACATATATATATATATATATATATATATATATATATATATATATATATATATATATATATATATATATATATATATATATGTATGTATGTATATGCAAATATATCTGTGTGTGTATATATTTACATAAATATATTTACATAAATATATATATATATATATATATATATATATATATATATATATATATATTATACATACACAGGTATATGTATATATACACACATCAATTCTATGTATACGCACTTAGGCATACTACGATTATAAATGTATAAATTCAAAATGACATACTATCATATTACCTTATTACATTGGCCACAAATAAAGCCGAATCTGTGAGAGTGACACATATCTATATAATTCGATTTTGTACAAGTCGTGAAATTTGCTCATGAAAAGAAGACATTTAAAATCAATAGAAAGAAAATAAAATATGCGATTTTCTATTAATCTTATAAATCCTTTTTATGTTGTGTTGCGTCAAATTTAAGTGTTCTTTTGTTAAAGATTCCAGAATGAAGAGAATTTGTTTACTCATATTTATAAAGTACATCACTTTTTGTTACGAGTTGAATATATATATATAACGCTTATTCATAACGGAACTATATGATTACTTGTACTATAAACAGGATGTGAAGGAAAATGTAATACTTATGTATGCATACACATATATGCTGCATCTATTTATGTATGTATGTATGTATATACGTATACATTATAAATATATATATATATATATATATATATATATATATAGATATATAAATGTATATAAATACATATATATATAATCATATATATATATATATATATATATATATATATATATATATATATACATATATATACATATATCAAAAATACACCATCTACTCAAGAATTAAAATGTGAAAATACATGCTTGCATATATGCATGCGCATACATATTCACGTAATACGATAAATATATCGCTGGTAATCTTCTCCGTTACGACTGACGTTAAATCCAATGGTCGCATTTCAGACGTTAAATCCAATGGTCGCATTTCAGAGTAGGTCGTAAGAAAGGGCCTTATGTATCCTAGTGCCGGTGGCAGTGTACATATTTTGTACTCCAATGTCAAATTAAAAAATAACAGTTTTTAGTGACAGAGCTTTTTATTTCTCATCCTCCGTGCGTGAGTGGGTGAATGATGAGTGTCTTCCCAGATGAATGAGTTGGTGATGAATTTCCTAGGAAAAAATATTAAACAATTTTTTTTTAAATAAAATCTACTATTAATCCTCTGAGATAAAAAATTATAAAAATGAAAATTTACTAACTTCAAAATCTAAAGATTAAAATCAATCTCAAATTTCAAATTTCAAAAGACGAAAAGATAAATTATTAGTTCGGCTGCAATTACTTTCTGTTATAAGGAAAGGTGGATGATGACTTCAAATGAAATAAAAAAAAAAAAGAAAGCCAGATATTGTGTGCAGGGGAAATGAAAAGATTTAACCGAAATGATAAAATAGGCATTAAACTATGATATATACAAGTTAAGATGATCATTAACCTGTGAGATAAGCAAACTGAACTGGTCATTAAACTGTGAGTTAAATAAGTTAAAATGTCATTAAGCTGTGAGATAAGTTAAAACGGTCATTAAAGTATGAGTTAAAAAACGTTAAATTGGTCATTGAACTATGAGATAAACAAGTTGAAAAGGTCATTAAACTATGAGTTAAATAAGTTAAAATGGTCATTAAACTATGAGGTAATGCAAGCTAAAATAAGCTCTAAACTGTGAGGTAAAAAAAACCTGAAATAGGCATTAAACTATGAGGTAAAGAAGCTGAAAGAGGTGGTAAACTATGAGGTAAAGAAGCTGAAAGAGGTGATAAACTACGAGGCAAAGAAGCTGAAAGAGGTGATATACTATGAGGTAAAGAAGCTGAAAGAGGTGATAAACTATGAGGTAAAGAAGCTGAAAGAGGTGATAAACTATGAGGTAAAGAAGCTGAAAGAGGTGATAAACTATGAGGTAAAGAAGCTGAAAGAGGTGATAAACTATGAGGTAAAGAAGCTGAAAGAGGTGATAAACTATGAGGTAAACAAGCTGAAAGAGGTGATAAACTATGAGGTAAAAACCTGAAATAGGCATTAAACTATTAGGTAAAGAAGCTGAAAGAGGTGACATACTATGAGGTAAACAAGCTGAAAGAGGTGATAAACTATGAGGTAAACAAACTAAAACAAACATTAACTTTTGAGGTACTCAACCTAAGACAAGAATTAAACTATGAGGTAAAAAAAAAAGTTGATTCTGGCATTAAAGTATGTTGTAAAAAAACTTAAATAGGCATTAAACTATGTTGTAAAGAAGCTAAAACACAGGCATTAAACTATGTAGCAAACAAAACAGGCGAACAGATGAGTTCAAATGTTTTGTAGTAGGTTGGTCACGTGACACGGATAGAGGGAGAAAAGTGTAAGATTAAGAATGGCATAATGTTTGGAGGGATATTCAACACTTGGCTGATGAATATTATAATTTTCTGTTCATGAAGTTTATCCCTGATTCAGTATTCAAAAGACATTAGGTGAAAGTTGGTTTGTTGTATGTATGTATGCATGTATGTATATATAATTATAAATACATATATTATATATATATATATATATATATATATGCATCGTGTATTATGCACTTATATAATCACGTTCATAAGTACACAAGCGTATGACCACACATAAAAATGTCTGATCAATCTAATATAATTATCGGTACACAAACATTCACGCACTTCTATATATATTTACAGTATATGCAGGTGTGAAAAGAAACTAATGTTGTTACCAGTTTCTGCTGAAGGAGTCTTTCCATGAATCTGCAGTTAAATATATATATATATATATATATATATATATATATATATATATATATATATATGTATATACAGTCAGTGCATGTGTATTTCGTGGACGGCTGAACCTGTAATTTTTAAGCGACCGAGAGAGAGAGAGAGAGAGAGAGAGAGAGAGAGAGAGAGAGAGAGAGAGAGAGAGAGAGAGAGAGAGAGAGAGAGAGAGAGCTATATATACTTACTGCCTTACATGAATAAATACAATATCTGGTGAATTTCGGTTAGGCAAAGCGAGCAAATCACGAGCATGAATAAGCGGCGCCGTACATCGTGCTGATTCCACTTTCCGATACATTAAGACCTCTCTCTCTCTCTCTCTAATTACCTTCTTTTAAGGCAAGCACACAAACGAAGTCTTTTTCTTTTTACCAGAATGACGTACGACAATTTCTCCTCACTGGCAAGGCCTTTCGCAGGAGGAGCGTGTCGGCGAATGAATGATTCAGAGACTGAGAAACACGAGAGATCAAATTTTCCAGGTGGGAGGTGTTCTACGAACGGAGTGTATACTGGGTTTGACAGACGGAGTTACGGGTCAGGAAAGGGCGTGTCTTTGCCTTCACAAAGGCCTTGACTGTTAAAAAAGATATTTAGACTAGGAATAAAATACAAGAGGTCGAATTCTGTGATACTGCGTATCATAGGTTACTTCTTCCTAGTGGACGCCATAATATTCTTTGGAAGCTTGAATTTCAAGTCAATGGCCCCTTTGGTGGGCTTGTTCCATACGAATAGGTTTCATCTTTTGAATAATAATAATAATAATAATAATAATAATAATAATAATAATAATAATAATAATAATAATAATAATAATAATAATCTTTGGAAGCTTTAATTTCAAGACAATGGTCCCTTTGGTGGGCTTGTTCCATATGAATGGGTTTCACCTTCTGAATAATAATAATAATAATAATAATAATAATAATAATAATAATAATAATAATAATCTTTGGAAGCTTGAATTTCAGGTCAATGGCCCCTTTGGTGGGCTTGCTCGATACGAATAGGTTTCATCTTCCGAATAATAAACAAAATAATAATAATATGCATAAAAGCGATCGAATAAAGCAGAACTTGTGAATGGCAGACAGCGCTACAGGTTTGGGAAAGGGTGTGCCGTTGCAAAGGCCTTGAATAGTAGTAAAAAAAAAATTTAGTCTAGGAATAAAATACGAGATTCAGGGTCGAATTCTGTGACACTACGCAAAGACAAGAATTTAAGAGTATAACAGACAACAACAGACGAATACACCAGAAATTGCGTACAGACACACGATTAAGAATCAAAAGTATTAAACAAAACTATAAACAAAAATATGTACCTCAAAGAAAGCGTGAATTTCAAAATCAAAAATCATGACCAAACCAGAGACGATTCATAAACGTCTCTCTCACACGCCCCACCCTGGGAACAGTGTCTGTCACTCGCTTCGAATATTCGTCACGTCATTATCGACCAGGAGACGGGGTGGAGGAGTTCGCCAGTGCCAAATGGCCAGAATCAACTAGATTAATACGCCCCCCCAACACAGGTGAGAAAACTGGCTGAGGGAAAAGCTTCTCTTCTTATTCTTGCGCAATGCTGTGTGGGGCATTAGTGCCCATCTCCGCGTACTTGCGCGTGATTCTGCTTAAATGGAAGTCATAGTTTTCAAGTAGTCTAGTAAGACATAGAGTAGAATAGATTAGAGGCCAGAGGCCAGGCGCTGTGACCTCTGAAGAGGTCATTCAGCGCTGAAAGGGATATATAACAGTATGAAGGTTTGAAAGGCGTAACGGGAGGAACACCTCAAAGCAGTTGCACTATGAAAATAGCTGTCAGAGAGGTGGAAAGTAAGATGGAAGAAAGGTAATATGAACGGAGATACAGCAAAGGGAATGAAAGGGGTTGCAGCTAGGGGGCATAAGGAAGGAACGCTGTAAAGACCCCTTAATTAATTAATGCCTACAGTGAACCATGTGAGGTGCGCTTGACTGCACCAAACCCCCTACGGGGGCCAGCACGACACAAGACCCTTAACAAATACGTTCATGTCCGTGCAAACTCGACACCAAAGATGCGAGACCAGTAATGTAATGAAGGCCAGGAACGTTTACGGCAAATATTTCCCGTAACTCATCTCCATAATCGTGGATTTTTCATAACGGCGTGTCAATCAGCGTTTTATCGACTGACGTCTGCTGCGTCTCCGAACACCCGCTGATTCAGCATCGCGTCGGCATGTCCGTGTATTTGACAGACTGGCTTCTCCTGACAAACCGCCTTCTGAAAACGCGACCTCTTTCTCTCTCTCTCTCTCTCTCTCTCTCTCTCTTCTCTCTCTCGTCCTCTCTCTCTCTCTCTCTCTCTCCTCTCTCTCTGAAAGTATTGATTTGGCCCAGACAGTTCAGCTGAATTTCATGAAAGTTTTTCAGGTATGGCCCTGACTGCAGTTCCTTCTGTAATGTGATGTATTATGCGTTGTTCGTTTGTGTAGGCGAATGTGGTTGTCATGTGCAGGCATGCATGAATGAATGTGTCATTGCGAGGGTGTTGAGTGTGTGAATGTATACACACATACATACATACTATACATACGCACATGCAGGCACACAGAGTGCTAACAAGAAATATGTCAGTACATACATGTCACATATTATAGTACAAGCATACAAATGCAACCACACACACATTAGCACGTGTGCATACACATAAATATGTATAATATACAATATACATGTATTATATACACAGATACATATATATAATTATACATAATTGCAAAAGAGAAAAAGCGGTCATACGTGTGTATATGTATAAATGTGTGTGTACATTGTATATATACATATAATATATATGTATATATATGTATATCCATATATATACATGCATACACACACATATATATACATATACACACACACACACACACACATATATATATATATATATATATATATATATATATATATATATATATATATATATATATATATTGGCCGCTTTTCTCACTTTTACAATTATGTATATATTATAATTGCATAACTGTAATCCAACCATCAAGATTACAAAATCATCTGCACATTCTTTTGTTATATTTATCACTAAATCATACAGACAGCATTTTATACATTATCCATCAACATCATCTGTAAAAATTAAAAAACTTCAGTACTTTTAGAAAAGTCTCAGCTATTAAATCATAGTTTACGACTGTACAGATACGCTGATTCTCTTGTGGATAAATCTATTTCAATTTACTAAACACTCTAATCACGCGTGAGTGGAAAATGGAGTGTTACAACAAAAAAAAATGACTGACTAAACATATAATCATTATTAACTCCGATGTTTGAATTGTTATTACTATCATAATTTCTGCACAGCTTATTTGTCACCTTTGACAAAGTACTTGTTAAAATTACAAAAACAAAAATTTATTCTCAACCAAATCGAGGCAAGAGCCCGTGCTGGCACCCGCCCGACTTACCCTGAACACCAACAATGTAATCTCATCAGTATCCGCTTCCTTTTCCACGTTCGAATTCTACGCCCACACTGCACTCTCGTACGAGGGAGTTGGCTCAACAATACCTCCGGCCGACTCCTCCTTACGTCCTGACCTTTGACCCAGAGCCTGCTGCGTTTGTTTTTTTTTTTTTTTTTTTTGCGTCACCTACGCTGTGACTCACCTGTTCGCTCATTCTTTGCAGTGTCCGCACTGACTTTCACAGATCTCTCTCCTCTCTCTCTCTCTCGTCCTCTCTCTCTCTCTCTCTCTCTCTCTCTCTCTCTCTCCCTACACACACACACACACACATATATATATATATATATATATATATATATATATATATATATATTATATATACTATATTATATATATATATATATATATGAATATATCAATAGATATATAAACATATATGTATTTATAATATATATATAAATATATATATATACATATAATAACTGTTTATTTTATCAGTTTGTAACACGGCATTTTAAGCCTGAATAGGCCTTTACACACACACACCACACACACACACAGAGAGAGAGAGAGAGAGAGAGGAGAGACGAGAGAGAGAGAGAGAGAGAGAGGAGAAGAGAGGAGAGAGAGAGAGAATACTCTTCGCATCTGATATGCTAAAACGAACATGCCTCACAAACATCATACCTGGCCAAGAAATATTCTCTTTCGTGTTACTCACCCCAAACCCACACCTGTTCCGTCTGGTGGCACTTGTATGCCACCTGACACAGATGCTCTCCCCCGAACGGTATGACAGGAGCAGAACACACTGTGTTCTCGCACATGTGCTGACACACTGACACGTTCCGGCATGTGTTTGAAGGCCGGCGCCCGCATCCGTGAGTCAATTTTTTTTGTGGGATTTTGTCAGAGATGAAGTCGGGGACATGAAGTAATATGATTTTGAAAATTATTAAATAATTTATAATTAAAATATGGGGCTAGACAAAAATGAATAAAGATGCGAACATATAAGCGTTTTAAGGAAGACGATCGAAGGAAAATAAAAAGAGAGAAATTAGTAAAGAGAAACATTCGTAAACGTTAAAGAGGAAAGATATATATATATATTAATTTATAATATTATATATATATATATATATATATATATTATTATATATAATATATATATAGTATATATATATATATTTACATACATTTATGTATATATAATTTTATATATATACACATATATTTATATACATACAGATATATATTATAATACATATGGAATTAGAAAGTATAATTAGGAATTACGAAAATAAACATAAACAACCAAAGGAAAAAAATCTCGGAAAGAATGAAAGGGGGTACAACAAAATGTCACTGAAAACTCTTGAAAAGCAATACACGGAGAATACAAATACTTAAAAACTCAAGAGAAATTAATACTAACAAACAATAAAATGGCGAAAACAAAAATCAACTTATTGGCAAGAAACCGTGTCTGGTTTGAAATGAAAACAAGTCACCCAAAATCTTTTAAACGAAAGAAAAATAAATTTGAATAAAACAGGTAATTGAACTACAAGTCTTAACCCCCGGACTTCAAGGACTTGTGGTTCCTTTGTGCGTGTATTTTTCGCCGAAATATTATTATGGTAATAAAAGGAAACGAAGGGGAAACCGAATAAAGAGAGCGGAAGAGAAATAAACAAGGAGAATGACTGAAGAGAGAATGAATGAATGAAAAAAATTCCTTTCAAGTGGCTCTTTGTAATGAGAGAAAAATAAAATAAAACGGAAACGATAGAAACCATAGTTAAGCAGGAATAAGTAAAAATGAATAATGTGAAATGAAATATAAAAACATAAAAATGAAAGTTACGTAAAATCTAATGAAAGAAAAAACTAAGAATGAATTAACAGATTTCTAGGAAAGATAAAGAACAGGAGAGACGGAGAAAGGGTAAGGGGAGAAACAAGAAACGCAAAGGAGAAATACAGAGACTGACAATAAAGTAGAGGAATTAAGGAAAAGGAGAAGAACGGAAAGATGGGTGAAGGGGAAAATAACGAATTCTAGAAGTGGGACTACAAGGAGAGAGACAAAAGAAGAATAAACATTAGTGCGAAAATCACAGAGGAATAATGGGGGAATTTAACAAAACAGGCGAACATATTCATAAATGAGAGACAACACCAAAAATAGAGAGAGAGAAAAAAGAGAGACTCAAGTTTACGAAATGGAAAAAATTCACGAAAGTAACATTTTGGAATCTAAACTGATTTGTGAA
>JANJGK010000048.1:3086372-3088872 GCA_039081455.1 Macrobrachium rosenbergii
ACCAACTCAAAGAGCTAAGGCTATATCTGCTATTGTAATGAGCATACGAGAGCCAAGTCGGCATTAATCATGAATATAATTAAATACAGTCTCAATATTCTAATCAGCTTTTCAAAGGTTCTAATGCGTCATGAATATTAATGCCTCGGAAAATTTCCGGTACTTTGTAGTTAACAGAACCTATAAAACTGAGTTGGGAAAACTTTCATCACAATCAGCGTGAATTAAAATTATGCATATTTATGAATAGGTAATGTAATGGGATATAGTATTATATTCAACTTGAGGGCGCTTACAGCTTTAATCACGATTAAAGCCAAAAGTGTGTGAATGAGAATCCTTCTCAGCAGAGAATAAAATGCCAGCAAAATGTATTTGAAATTCTCAAAACACAAATCAGTGCCAAACCTTGTCGCCTATTTTGGGGGAACCTTATGCTGGAAGTGGTAAATAGCCTATAATATTGCACATGCATTTTACAAGAAATTTTATATATATAAATACACACACACACACACACACACACACACACACACACACACACACATATATATATATAATATATATAATATATATATATATATATAAATATATATACACGAGTTAATCATTTCTCCATTTCATGCCCTTCTCTAGCACTGGAATACATAAATGTTAAAATATGCAATTATAATTTCTTTAATCTTTCATGCCTCTCAAGTTAAAAAAAAAAAAAAAAACTCACAGAGTTAATCATTTCTACCATTTCATGTACCCCCCCAAAAAAATCGCTACCCTACTCAAATCTTTTGTTGTTTTCTTTACCTAGAGTACCTGTTACCCTCCCCGATCTAAGGAGCCAGTAATTATGAAGTAAAAAGGAACCCAAAGCAATCATTCATTAAAGCCACATTTTATGCAGATCAAAGATGAGATTTTAACCAATTCTCTTTGGTTCCTCGCCGAAACGAGATGCAAATGTTTGTCCGCTCCTGTATACAGAGGCAATTCCTCTTAAACGGCTCTTTAATTATCCGTTTTCACGGAACGAACAACTACTTCACAACTCACGGCCCATTTTCCACGAAGTCTCAAGTTCTCCCGGATGTATCCTTGAGTTGAATGGTAGACAGAGTTTAGGCCATAGGCCAGGCACTAGGACCTTAACGCCATGCAGCGCTGAAACGGAAACTGACAGTAAAAAGTTTGAAAGGTGTAACAGGAGGAAAACCTCAAAGCAGTTGCACAGTGAATCAATTGTTAGGAGAGGGTTAAGGAAAGTAAGATGGAAGAAAGAGAATATGAAAGGAGGTACAGTAAAAGGAACGAAAGGGGTTGCAGCTAGGGGTCGAAGGTACGCCGCAAAGAACCTTAAGTAATGCCTACATTAGACTGATTAACTAATTGACGCAAACCAGCGTCGCAACGTAAGAGGTTGCCGATGTCAGGTATAAACAATTTCAACCATAAATTGGGAAAAACATTAATAAGAAAATGTTCGCGAAATAATAATTAACTCCTTAATGGAATCAAAATCCCAAAAAAATTTTAAAAACTGACAAAAAGACAGACAAGTAAAAAATGCGCAGAAGCTTCTTCGGCGCAATCGAGTTTTCTGTACAACCGCTACAGCGCATAATCAAGGCCACCGAAAATAGATCTATCTTTCGGTGGTCTCACTATAATGCTGTATGAGCCGCCGCGGCCCATGAAACTTTAACCACAGCCCGTTGGTGGCCTACCATATATCGTTGCAAGAACACGATTATGGCTAACTTTAACCTTAAATCAAATACAGACTAGAGGCTAGAGGGCTGCAATTTGGTATGTTTGATGATTGGAGGGTGGATGATCAACATACCAATTTGAAGCCCTCTGGCCTCAGTAGTTTTTTAAGATCTGAGGGCGGACAGAAAAAGTGCGGACAGAAAAACGTGCGGACGGACAGAGCCGGCACAATAGTTTTCTTTTACAGAAAACTAAAAACTAGGCGACAGTTATGTTAGTCATTCATTCTTGCTAAGAGTATAATTTTGTTATTAACTTTGAATAGCAACTGATATACACAGTAATGTAAGAACAGGAGTGACCTAAATATAAAAATGTTTCAGGATCAAAACGTGTACACGTGTATATGTATGAATATACCCTCAAGAAACTTTACGACCCATTGTGAAAGATATACTGAGAATTTCTTTGAATCTGCAAAGCGCTCTGAGTAAATCTGTTCCTTGTATGGGCCCCTTACTTACTCATTTCCAAAATATTATTCGGAGAAAAATTTAAAAAAAAAATGGCGTTTACTGCCAAATACTGAATTAAATTTCATACCTTGCGTTCATTGTTTAAAAGTTCTGGAAAAATGTTGGCAATAATAGCAGGTAATGACACTCCACTATTTGCTCTGGTTGGAAATTTTATGAAAATCCTAATGAACTCGCCTCATTCTAGCGCACGTGTTGAAAAAGTCACGTCTAAATCAGACTTAATGAAACATTCTTGTTTAGTGCGTCTGCCTTAA
>JANJGK010000048.1:3093872-3103872 GCA_039081455.1 Macrobrachium rosenbergii
TGCTAAGAGCATTTTCGCATAGTGCCTAAATTAAAGAGATTTATCTAAAAAATGTCTCGCGTCAAAATCTGTGGCACCGCCAAAAGCAATCGTAACAATGTTGAGTTGAGGTCCATTCGGTTATATAACAAGCAAAAACTGCGCCGAAGTTTCTTCGCCGCAATCGAGTTTTCTGTACAGCCGCTACAGCATATAATCGAGACCATCGAAAACAGAGCTATATCTTTCGGTGGCCTCGGTATAATGCTGTATGATCCGCGGCCCATGAAACTTTAACCACGGCCCCGTGGTGGCCTATCATAAATCGTTGCCAGAACCACGATCGTGGCTAACTTTAACCTTAAACAAAATTAAAAGTACTGTGGCTAGAGGGCTGTAATTTGGCGTGTTTGATGATTGGAGGATGGATGACGAACATACCAATTTGCAACCATCTAGCCTTAGTAGTTTTTAAGATTTGAAAGCGGGCAAAAATAGTGCGGACAGAAAACAAGTGCGGACGGACAGACAAAGCCGGCACAATAGTTTTCCTTTTCAAAAAATGATAAAGGTGTATTGTAATGTACTATATTGTATGGGAGCTGGTAAATAACCAACTCCTCACTGTAAATATCGGTTAATGGCCAACGATGCACAGCATAATATTATACTTAGCACCTAACGACGAAAATTCACATAACAGAACCTTCGCTGCCAAAAGGGGTCATCGCAAGAATCAAATTTCCAAGAAAACTTTATATAAACTCCGCGCCATTTTTCCCTGGCTGTTTTTCGTCCCCTGACCAATCAGGGATAAGACGAGATTATAAATTTCATATTCTGACATCTGCACAAAGCAGGTAATTCAGGGCAAGGCTTCTATTGTGCTCCCCGAGACCGACGTTCTTCTTGTTCCCAGTAATTATGGAAGCAAAGGACCCCATTGTTGTGGAAGCGCCAAAAAAAAATATGCGAAGGAAATCTGGCAAAATACTTCCAGGAAAGTTCGCTCTCAATTCATCCTTATAATAAAAAAAATATTTGTCTTCAGATTCTTCGTTTCATTAAAATGGTTAATTGGTTGTGAGCATCTATGTGTTGATAATTATTTCTGAAGCAAAATTCAAAGGAGCATTTCTCGTTTTAATTTGACTGGAGAGACCACAATGTCTTCGTAATACCCGTTTTTGATTTAGCTGTATAAGTAAAAACTCGGAAAACTCTGATATTCTAAGTTGTATGTTTTATTAATGAACAAAGAAATATATCACAAAACACGATGCAAGGACGTTACCCTTTTAAACATCTGTACTGAATTTATGCACAATATAATGCAATGCCCCACCTCGGTTAAATAGCATACCCCGTTACCTTACTTTAGTCGACAATAATATCTGTACATATCGTTTCAAATCCCACGGAGAAACTCGTAATTCACATCTATTTTTACATTCCTCGAAAGAAAAATACAAAATGTGCATCACATCGCATTTTCTCTTAAAAGCTGGACTTAGTCTTCCCTTTCGGGAAACGGCGCCGAGCGTGTGCAGATTATTTATGAACTCAAGTATAACAAAGGAATAACTTCAAGCACGAAAGATATATTGCTTTTTGCGGGTGTGCTTTCAAGTGAGATAATCGTAATTCATTTCTTCTTTCCACCTCTTTTTTTATGCTTTTCTCGCAGTACATCGCATGCAGATTTATCACTTATTATCACTGTTATTCAAAAGATGAAACCTGTTCGTAGGAAACAGGGGACACTGAGTTGAAATTCAAGCTTCCAAAGAATATTATGGTGTTCATTAGGAAGAAGTAAGAGGCGGTAAAGGGAGATACAGAAAGAAGAGATCCCACTTATTAAAAAAAAAAATTAACAAATAGATAAAATGTATATAACGGCAAGGAGAATAGTATTAGGGTAGCAATGCAATGCACCTTCGCTTGAACTTCCTAACTCAGCACCTCACAATGCTACCCAGGAGATTAATATTTTTATTATATATTATTCATTGCGGAGCATTGTTTGTTTGTTTAATCGTATTGCCCTCAGTAACTTGTCTATTTTCTTCATTGTTTCTTACACAGCGATAAGTTGCAATAGCGATGGAGAGACGGTTAAACGCTTTTCGTGAAATCTAAATTGTGAGGACGTCTGAAATAACTAACTTTTTTTAACGTCTTGTCAAATCTCCTCAATCTCACGTTCCCTTTTCCTTTAATTTATATGAAACAGACCTCACGAACAAGATACCCACACAAAATAACTACGCTTCAGTATTAAACCCACTTCAGTTACAATATTTACCTTTCATCTTTTCTTACTTTTTATCAATAAATATACGAAGGGCCTTCCGTATCCTCATAAATTTTAATGTTCATGTTTCAGAACGAACTGATTTTATTCACTTGCGATTACCCTCCCAAAGGAATGTTTGCCAAACGCTTTCAATAAGCATTCATTCGAAAAAATGACAATCCATATAAACTGAAAAAAAAAAATGTTCGGAAAGTACTTCAGTCTTTCGACTAGATCTTGAGCAACAATTCTGAAGAGGGTTTATCCCTGGTTTTCATACTTTCTAACAGGAAATCTTTTTTGCCATGAAAAATAAATTTAAAGGTACATGACATGCTGCTGAACTAAATATCCGTTTTAGGGTAAAAATGGAGTAATGATAGGTAGAGATAAAATGCGAACAAACCAATAGGTTAAGTTCAATTAATATCCCCAAACAGAAACCCGATTAACATTACATGTCACTCTCATTATGCTCAAAAAAAATTTTCTTTCCAGCCCACCCGTCTATCTTTCTCTTTCTCCATGTACTGGTGTGTGTGTGTGTGTGTGTTTGTGTATGTACGTATATATATGTGTGTGTGTTCATATATATTATATACAAACAAACATATATATATATATATACAGTATATACATACACGACAGAAATAATCAACACACAATCACGTGTGGAACTGAAATACATTTATATACATACATATATACATGCATACACACATACAAACATTAGTACATGGAGGAAGGGAAAGATAGGTGTATGTTTGTGCGTGTGTGCGTATATATACTGTATATATATAATAATATATACACAAATATATATAAATATATATATACAAGCATATATATATATATATATGTATACATATATATACACGCATATATATATTTTATATATACCCATATACATAAAATATATATAAGCATATCCTGTTTATTTTTCCTTCCCAGCGCACAGAACTTTCTCCGAATGCCGACTCGAAAACAAAATTTTCCATCCGACTCCGAATTCCAGCGGTACTTTAGTAAACATTAAACCCACTTCGTCTTTCCTTCAAGGACACGGCAAAAAGGAGACACGCACAGACATCGTCGTGGCATCCTCGTCTTTGATGTCTAATAGGAAAAAGGGGAATCTGCAAGACCCTCCCACATCCGACCAAAACCCTTATTTTTTTTTTTTTTTTTTTTTTTGCCGTATACGGATTCCATTTTGGAGGAAGATGGCTTTTCCATCTTAAGTGTGTTTTTCTCTTTTTTTTTTTTACATCTTGTTTATTTTGATGGAGGTGCAGGATACGAGGTGGTGGTGGTGGTGGTGGTGGCGGGGGGGGGGGGGGGGTGAAGAAGGTTATAGTTTTTCAGAGGAAATCAAGTTCTGTATTATATATGTGTACATATATAATATATATGTGTATGTGTGTACATATAGAAATAATCAACTCGCAATCAAATGTGGAACAGAAATAAATTTCTGACTCACATCATAACTTGTGTGGCTTGATTGGCAGCGGTCTTGTCTCTCACTTGAAAGACCTGGGTTCGATCCTGATGTGTCAGAAATACATATATATATATATATATATATATATATATATATATATATATATATATATATATATATATATATATATATATAATATATATATATATATACACACACATAGACATATATACTGTATATATGTGTGTGTATACGTGTGTATATGAAACCCCACATAGGCCTTTCCTTTACACGAAGGCCCCTTTAAACTGCCTGTAAACAAAGCATACAAAAACGACGTCTCCGTGAGTTCCGGTGGAACCTATTATCAAGCGGAATCATTCATATTCATCATTAGGAAAGCTAGATCCCCCATTAATCATCCTAATAACAGATCTGCCAGTCCTCCCTCCAGATTTAATTAAAACTAGACCAATTAATCAAAAGCCTACCCTACACCTCCTTGCAAGTGATCTCGCCCTGACGACTTACGCCCCTGAGCTTGGCAACAATGAGAAGACGCCATTTTTTTTTTTTTTAGAAAGTTTATTCAGTGTTTTCAAGTCTAGGCTATTTATCTTGACGTTTCACAGTGAATGCTGTGTCTACTTTTTTGAGGGGGGGGAGGAGAAGTTTTAATTTGAAAGTTCCTCAACTCCAGGGAAATTCTGTACTTAAACTCGTTGGTACAGTCGCTCAAAAATGTTGTGCAACATACTTCAAAACTTTCCGGACGACAAAATAGTGACATCTGGCGCTTTTTGGCAACTCTGTCGTAAGAGCTTGAAACGACTGGAGCGTCAGAGAAATTACTGTATATACCTCCTGTTTGCCTTAAACCGGTTTTTATTTCTCTGTGTCGTTATTATAATTCCCCATTTAGTCGTTTATTCTCTCTCTCTCTCTCTCTCTCTCTCTCTCTCTCTCTCTCTCTCTCTCTCTCACTAAGTTTCCATTGTGTGTTGCCAGATTTTCTCCCTATACTTTTCCATTGGATTATTTACGCAAGAAGAAGAAAGTCTCTGAATTGACTCACACAAGGATTGAATGGATGACTCACTATAGTTTTTCATTTGACTATTCTACCCTACCATTATGAGCGAAAATTTTCAAACTGTTTCGTTACTTTTCGTAATACGGATTTTTCACTCACCGTTCTATTTATAACCAAAATCGAATAACAAAAGCACACTTCCTTGTATATATAAAACGGAAAAATTATTGTTAGGTGAACGAAAACTTCTGGAACATGTTGCAAGACATTATCTGCTTTACTCTTTTCATATACGAAATCTGATTTGTGGAAGCTTCAGTAAACTTAAGCAATAAGTTGACGGTCTTTTTGACTTATCCATTAAGAGTGAGAGTATAATACTAATAATTAATATTACAATAAATAATGTAAATTAGTATTTCTTCTAGCCTATGTCATCAAGACTATAAAATTATTGAAAAGAGAGAGAGAGAGAGAGAGAGAGAGGAGAGAGAGAGAGAGAGAGAGAGAGAGAGAGAGAGAGAGAGAGAGAGAGAATAAAAATTAAATAATGAATCAAAATCCTCATTGGCATTTTACAATGGTTAGTCCACATGCAAGTATTGTGTGTGTGTGTGTGTGTGTGTGTGAGAGAGAGAGAGAGAGAGAGAGAGAGAGAGAGAGAGAGAGGAGAGAGAGAGAGAGAGAGAGAGAGAGAATCAAAATCAAATAATCAAAATCCTCATTTGCATTTTACAATGTTTAGTCCACATGCAAGTATTATGTGAGAGAGAGAGAGAGAGAGAGAGAGAGAGAGAGAGAGAGAGAGAGAGAGAGAGAGAGAGAGAGAGAGAGAGACCCAAAGCCACACAGGGAACAGAGTAAAGACTATAATGGGACGCGTTTCATAATGGCCATCCACGAAAGAAAAAAAAAAAAAAAATCAGACAGTCCCTCCCGTGTTTACTCTCGGGAAATCATCCCTAATGGAAGCCTAAAACGAAACCTTTCATCCGGATTCCTGTACAAACACATCTGTAGGAAAACGGACGTAGTTTCAAAGCCCAGGTGAAACAAGTGGCCCGCTCTTCGCGGCATTATTACGGAGGAGTTAAGGCCGCGAAGTCTAAGGCTCGGTGAAACTAAAGAAGTACTCGTTTACGTAACTGAGCAGCGTTCAGGGGATTCTACAGCTACTGAATTATCGGAACATGAACCGTATTCGTATGGAACAAGCCCACCACAGGGGCCATTGACTTGGAATTCAAGCTTCCAAAGAATTTGGCGCTTATGAGAAAGAAGAGGTGTTTATTATTATTATTATTATTATTATTATTATTATTATTATTATTCAGTAAATAAACCCTATTCATGTGGAACAAGCCCACCACAGGGGCCGTTGACTTGACATTCAATCTTCCAAAGAATTTGGTGTTTTTTAGAAAGAAGTAAGAAGAGGTATCTATTATTTTTTTTTTATATATCAGTCATCCTACTCGACTGGGTGGTATTTATAGCGTGGGGATTCCGCATTACATCCTGCCTCCTTAGGAGTTCATTACTTTTCTCACTAATTGCACTGTTTCTAATAGCACGCTCTTCTGCAGTTAAAAAAGTAGAGACATCTTCAAAAAATATTATATATATATATATATATATATATAGTATATTATATATATATATATATATGTGTGTGTGTGTGTGTGTGTGTATGTATATACATACATACACACAAACACACACACATATATATATATATATATGTGACATGTCTACTTTTACAACTGAGAAGCTAAATTCTGGCTATCCAAAGCTTTTAAGAAAAAGTGTTCTTGGAATTAGGGCTAAAGTGGCCTTTATGAAGTATCCATTAGGTAGAGTTGCCCAGAAGACAAGACTTTTTCTCCGTCTGAGTTAGCCATTTTCCCATATTTTTTTACTCTTTATCTATGGCAAGAATTATATAAGTACATGTGGATTTACTCTTTATCTATGGTAAGAATTATTTAAGTACATGTGGATTTACTTAAGTCCTTTAAAAGAATAAAAAAAAAACTGACGAATCTTTTGTCTCTTTGAAAAACTGTTGATATTTTTCTAGTCAACTATTTGTAGAATAGAACAGGATATAGAATTAGGGCAAAGGCCAAGCTCTGGGCACCATGAGGTCATTCAGCGCCGAAAAGGGAAATTGAGAATAAAAATGTTTGAAAGGTGTAACAGCAGAATAACCTCGCAGGTGCACCATGAATCAATTGTTAGGAGAAGGTGGAAAGTAAAGATGGAAGAAAGATACTTTAAACGGAGGTACAGTGAAAGAAATGAAAGGGGTTGCAGCTAGGAGCCGAGGGGACGCCGTGACGAACCCTAAGTAACGCCTACAGTACACCGCATGAGGTGCACTAACAGCACTAACCCCCCCTACGAGCGTCAACTATTTGTACACTTTCTTTTTATCAAAGATATTTCTATTGCCACGTCTGTTACAGAGAGAAGGCTAAATGAAGTTTACTTAAAAGGGAATAACAGCAATGAGGAAACTTCAGAGCACAGGAAGCAACGTTCAAAAATGAAATTCGAAAGTGAAACTTTTCCCTGCTCGGACAAACTTGGCCCGGATTTAGTCAGAGGAGAAAATTGAGCATTAAAAGTACCCGTGCCAAGAATAAGATCTCTCTCTCTCTCTCTCTCTCTCTCCTCTCTCTCTCTCTCTCTCTCTCTCTCTCCTCGCTCTCTCTCTCTCTCTCTCCTCTCTCCTCGTTTATTAATTGTCTTAATCTTAATATAATGAAACAAACATGAGACACGAATACATTTGGGCGATTAACTCAGTTATTGCTTTCATATCCTTGTGAGGTAAATAAATGTACTCTGATACAACATCATACCATGTCTATATTGTGTAACTCATTATATGTATATATACACTATATTTATATATATATATATATCTATATATATATTATATATATATACTATCATATATATATACTATGTGTCTTTATTGTCAAGCCACCATTTATTATTTACGAGTCATTTCACAGGCAACGCCAACTGTCATAATGTTTGAATATGGAAATGTACTATTCTAATTGCTTTGTTTCCTTCGTATTTTTTTACGGGAAGCACCATTTTATGCATATCCATCCGTAGAAAATCTCCCAAAGCTTTATAAATAAAACAATTTATGTACATGGATATGTATCTGTATAATATATACAGAACTACAGTATACACACATTATATATACATATATACATTTTATATATGATATATATAATGGGAAAAACATGCAAACTACATACATACATACATACATACATACATACATACATACATACACTCTATTAGCTTATGAATTCCTTGAGGTCATTTATAACGCATGAATCCTTTAACATAATCTTTAAAGTATATATAAACTCATCTCTTATTCAATAACCACGTGAAAACGCGACGTCTACCTCTGCTCAAAGTAAAGGAACAAACTATCACAACATTCTGATACATATACAAAGACATTATCCGTCATATCTGCACCGCAGAGAGAGAGAGAGAGAGAGAGAGAGAGAGAGAGAGAGAGAGAGAGATATAGAGAGAGAGAGAGGCAGTAGCCGACCTGACGTCAAACACAAGCCTCCGGCTTTACTGTCGCGTAAAGTTCATTTATATTCATACGACTCGGCGATAAAGAGCACGCTAAGCATGTAGGATTCTCCTCTCTCCTCTCCGGCAGCTCGCTTTCATCCTCCGAAGAGGATGCAGGCAGTGTTACAACGTTTTTGGGGTGATTTGTTGCGACGTTTTGGGGGGGATTTGTTACAGCGTTTTTGGGGTGGTGTTTTACAACGTTTTTGGAGTGATTTGTTACAACGTTTTTGGGGCGATATGATACAAAGTTTTTAGTGCGGTTTGTTACGTTTTTGGAGTGATTGTTAAAACGTTTTTGGAGTGATTTGTTACAGCGTTTTTGGGGTGATTTGCTACAACGTTTTTAGGGTGATTTGCTACAACGTTTTTGGGGTGATTTGTTACAACGTTCTTGGGGTGATTCGTTACGTTTTTAGGGTTGGGGTGATTTGTTACAACGTGTTTGGGTGATTTGTTACAACGTTTTTGGGGTGATGGTTACAACGTTTTTGGAGTGATTTGTCACAACGATTTTGTGATGATCTGCAACGTTTATCAAGTCAGGATTTTACGCTGGTTAACATTTGCTATTATTCTTTATGGAATACACGAATTACATTTATAAAAAGGCAAAAACGGTAAATTAAAGCAAAGCAGAAGGAAGCACGAAGTGACTAATATTCGCTAACATCTTGGACATTAAGAAACTTCAATCCCATTGACGTTTTCTAACGTATTTACTATAAATTAAGATGACTCAAACGTCCACCACACCTGAAGTTGCTCATTAGGGCAATACGCCTGAAACAGCTAAAAGGTAAATAATCTATCGTTAAAATATCTGGGCAATCGTTATCATTAAGACTTGAAATGAATACAGAATTTAGGCCAAAGGCCAAGCACTGGGACCTATGAGATCATTCAGCGCTGAAACGGAAACTTACAGAGTAAAAGGTTTGAATCAGTTGACAGGAGAGGGTAGAAAGTAAGATGGAAGAAAGAGAATATGAAAGGAGGTACAGTAAAAGAAACGAAAGGGGCTGCAGCTAGGGGCCGAAGGCACTCCGCAAAGAACCTTAAGTAATGCATACAGTGCACCGCACGAGGTGCACTGACGTTACTACCTCCCTACGGAGTATCATTAAGACTTGAAAGATGAAACATATACCGAAAGTATAGGAAGCTAAAAATATAAGTCGATTAACTGATACCATTTTATATTTTGCTGCGACATGTTGGTACTTCGGCAGAATTTACACACATCTACAAATTATTGATGTATCGTTCAATACTGCAATAACTGAAAATGAGCTAATAAAATCTTAAGGCTAATTCTACAGTTCTGTTTTCTATTGAAACGTGAACGTAAAAAAAAAAAAATTAGTAAAATGACCATTTCACGTAATCATGATCATTACATTTATAATAAGATTTTTCATACTGCCTCCCAATCCTCATATGCTTCTCATCCCGGCGCAGGATATGAACCCCACAAAAGGAGAGAATAAAGAAGCAAGTAAAATTAAGAACGAGGAGAAAACGATAAAGACGCGAGAGGCAGAGCAACAGTAATTACTGTTCAACTAAGCGAGCAGCAAGAACGACGTCCAATTTTCACGCCAGCCAAGAGCCCACTCCG
>JANJGK010000048.1:3108872-3132399 GCA_039081455.1 Macrobrachium rosenbergii
ACAATACTTAATTTCGATAGCAGTCTTCGATACGTACCACTAATAACAATCTAACACACACATATAGTAATATATATAGTATTGTATATATAGTAACACATATAGTACATATAGTAACACATACAGAGTAATAACTATCAACATGGGATAAAAATAATGTGCTGTCTTTTAACAAACATACGAACATATCACCTATCTCGAATCAGATTACCCCCATTCCTTCCCTGTAGTTTAAAATAACGGCTGTTCTCAGGCCGACCTATAAAAAACTATTATGAAAAGCTATTTGCACCAAAGCGTAATCGTATTTAGCTCTTTTAAACACGAAATTATTACCTGGTTACCCGATATAAAACGATTAGTGGGTAAAAAAAGGTGTTTTGGTTAAGATAACGGGAAACTTGCGTTACATGGCATTATTAAAGCTTTCATAAAAGCATGAATAGGCCTACATCAGACAACATAAGTCAAGATCAATATCAAATCTATGAAAATATAGTTTTAACACTCACCATTAGCCGGAGAGCGAACGACGGCCGTCTTCCAATCAGAAACCTTACTAAAACGTCTTAAATCAGAAAAGAGCGACGCTACTATTTGACGAAGGCTCAATGATTGACAATCGTAGTTGTGTGGATCAGCTTACGGTTTAATCAAGCTCACAGACTCGAAATGGCGTCTGTGAAGTCTTTGCGAGGTAGCCATTTTGTTCAGCAATGTTGCACGTGGCTTGACATGGTCCGGCTAGGCGTACGTTTACGTGTGATCTTGTATGATTGCATAAACACCCGGTCTTATAAGTTTTCCAAGTTTATTTGGATTATTCCGACAGAGAATGAGCCTTTTATCAACCAATAACGTTTTATTCTTGTATGCAATTCTGGAAGCAGAAATGACAATTAAGTTCATAGTTTCATTGAGTACATAATAACACATCTTGGATCAACTTCTTTGATGCGTAGGTGTGGCCATTACTTATCCATCACAGTCCATTACTTCTTTGCCCATTTTACCGGCCAGAATCACCTATATAGCTCTGAAATGTCTAAAACTATAACTTACGAAATGTCTTAATAATGGATACAACTACTTTACGGTGAGCCAATTGCCACTGCTTTTTCGTACAGGCCTACGCCCACAGGCCCACGAATAAGTTAAACATTTTCCTCTCCCTTCTACTTCCAATCCTTCTTCCTCCTCTCATCTCTTTAATGTGATCTACTTTTGACACTTTTTCCAATCGCTGATAACAGATTGCCTTCACCACATGGAAAGCTACCACGGCTACCATTCGTATAAACAATTCTTTTTAAATGGTACTGCCGACAGTTCGCCGCTATCTCCAACCTTCGTGACGTTGTTATCACCACGTTATCATCATTTTCACCACGGTATAACGATGGAAAAAGTATGGGACTGGCCGACATTATATTCGTCGAGATCACTTGGCAAGATCGTCACACAACATGGCCCATACGTAGCCTAAGATCTTCCTCTGTAAACAATTGTCGATTTCTCAATATAAACTCAACTTCTCGAATCTCCCTGTATACCTTCTTGTTCACTATCACTTTAGGGACATTTTCACCGAAAGTCAACGAAGTACGACAACAATAACACTGTTAAAAAATTATAAATATGACGAGCACCCGTAACTATCCGTTTCACTACCCGCCATGAGAGGAGCGGTTGCGTTCCATTCGCCATAACCACATATTAACCAAATAAACATTGCTGTTCGGTGTCTCGGGGAGTTCATTTTAAACAAATGGCGTCTTTTAAGGCTATTATACTTCCTTTGTAAAATGTAACAAAGGTTTTACACCATCGTTATGATGTAAATCAAAGAAAACATTGTTATTTATCACAGAGCCGTTTGATGTTATAGCCAAACGCAGTGTTGTCAACTTTGTGGTACTGATAGATTGCACCGGGTTTTGCTTCATTTGTTTCTGGTAAAATAATAATTACGATGCGGTTTAAGTTAATTCTAAGCAATTACCGCAATGAAAATTTCGAAAAGTGGTGGTTTTTAATGAAAATAAGGACAGAATTACCGATATTATAGTTTACGCCATTCAAAATTCCAGAATTGCCAGATTTTACTAGATTTTCAATGACCGTAACAAGCATTAAGAAAACAAACCCGAGACTTTTGCCGTTGTTATATAGGTTGAGGAACTGCATAAAATGTCAGTACCCGCCATTAATTAAATCTGCGTTTGCTCTGCAGATCCTACGAATATAATTCAATTTAAAAAATTACAGTTGGGTCTGACCCACACTTTTACTCTCATTTGTTCACTATCCAAACACCCCTCCCTTACCCTACCTCCGCCACCCGTCTATATGGGCCTCCAGCATAGCTTGTATTATATGAATATCGTAATATTACAATGGCCGCATTTATTCCTTTCAGTTAACTTTTAATTAGGTGATATTACGGTGCGATAATAATTCAATCCTGAATGGGGAGTAGATTAAATGACCGGCCTATAATTATCATAGAGCATATATCTAGTTTTAACGGTCATCAGGTTTCAAATGTAGTCTCTCTCTCTCTCTCTCTCTCTCTCTCTCTCTCTCTCTCTCTCTCTCTCTCTCTCTCTCTCTCTCATAAAAGCTGTTATGTATATCCTGCAGTAACATTTTCATCTAACATTACGTTGTACTAGATATATATGAAGGTCAGAGGGTTTTATTCTCTCTCTCTCTCTCTCTCTCTCCTCTCTCTCTCTCTCTCTCTCTCTCTCTCTCTCCTATATGCAGGATATACAGTATATTAATCCCCATCTTTTATACCCTGGGAGTGGGAACGTAATATTATGAATGTTACAATATGTTGGAGCTACTCGAAGGTAACAAGATAATGCATGTTTGTTCTGGGTCTGCTGCCCGGCCCCGCCCTCTCTCTCTCTCTCTCTCTCTCTCTCTCTCTCTCTCTCTCTCTCTCTCTCTCTCTCTCTCTCTCTCTCTCTCTATTAGCCATGGACCATCGCAGACCTATGTCTTTCCTTCTAAGCTACTCGCCACATTGTATACCTTGTATTTGTACTTTCCTTTAAGCTGAATATGGGAAATAAAAGATTTTAACAGCTACAATTGCTAGACCTATAAGGAGATTGAAAGGTGCTGCACGTGTGTTCTCTCTCTCTCTCTCTCTCTCTCTCTCTCTCTCTCTCTCTCTCTCTCTCTCTCTCTCTCTCTCCAATAGTCATACACCATGTTAGACCTATATCTGTCTTTCTAAGACAATCGCCACAGTGTATTTCTTTATTTGTACTTTCGTTGAAGCTGAATATGGGAAAAAAAAGAATTTAACCGCTGCACTTTCTAGACCTATAAGGAGACTGGAAGGTAAGCTTGCTCTCTCTCTCTCTCTTTCTCTCTCTCTCTCTCTCTTCTTTGCAGTTACATTTCATTTAACACGTTAATGGGAATTATAAGGAACATTGGGGTAATATGTACAGACTATCTTAGTTTTTTTTTTTTTAAAGAGAGCCGTTTATAGATAAGCCACCGAACCCTTGTGAGTACAACAGAAAGCTCTCCTCTTCAGAGGCAATCACAGTTGTTGGTCCCATTTCTACAGCTCATTAACGAACTAGAGCCAAGTTAATTATTCTACTAATAGGTTCATTTGTATTCCTTCAGAAATTAATTAAATCTACTTCAGATAATCAAGGGCTTCGATTCCTTATTAAGGATTTATCCGTAGTGACGTAACCTTTCGCTTCAACAGCAGTAGTAATTTTTTTTATATAATTTATAAATAACTTGAAACACTTATTATTATTATTATTATTATTATTATTATTATTATTATTATTATTAGGCTGAAAATGGCCACTATTGCCATAATCAATAATTTTATACGGTGAGTTATACATATTTTAGATTAAAGCTGGCACTATGCCAGCACCGGCTCTTGCCTTATGGCGGCCCGCAAGTTTGGTAGGTACTAGAGGGATCAGATTGCCCCTTGTGGACCTCCGGACGCCGGACAGCCAACCAAGACAAGCTATTCTGTGAAGTTCGCCTTTTTAAGTCATTATTCAGCGAGTTATGGCAAAAAGTGATAAATTAATATCTATCTTTTTTTATTTTTTAAACGCAAAAGATGAACAAAATATTGGGAAAAAAAAACTCCATGACTTCGGGATAATGGTTTAAGGAATTAGTTTCTGCTTTGCATATATATATATATATATATATATATATATATATATATATATATATATATATATACATACATACATATAAATACATATATATAATATATATATATATATATATATATATATATATATATATATATATATATATATATATATATATATTATGTATAATGTATATTTGGATATTTAAATATATAAATACATATATATACATTATATATAAGCATAAATTATATATATTTATATATATACATATATACACCATAAAACTGTATAAAATGTTTTAATCAGGATTATCAACAAGTTCAAAGAATGGCGTAGATATAATCACCTGAATCACCGAACTAGACATAATAAGAAAATAATAATTATCAGAAAATGCTTCATTCGCGGTTCTCTTCACTGAAGCCAATCACAGCCTCCTACGTATAGGCGAGCGTGACCTACTTATATAACCTGCTTCCGGTCCAAACTCTCCTTGTAACGAAATTTAAACGATATCTCCCAAGTAGTCACTGATCTAATTAAGTTACATTTAAAGTGGATGGATTTGAAAAAGACAAAATTATATTTTTGATAGGTTTTTTTCCCAGTTGCTGTTACAACCTCTTATATATAATCTAATTTGTGAGTTAAATCTGATTTATGAATTAAATCTAATTTATGAAATCTAATTTGTAAAGAAAATCTAATTAATGAATGAAGTTTAATTTACAATAAATAAAATCTAATTTATAGTTAAAATCTGATTTACAACGAATAAATATTACTTATAAAATTACTAACTGAGAAGAAGAAGAAAAAGAGGGAGAAGGAGAGATGAAGAAGAAGATGGAGAAGAATAAGATGAAGAAGAATGAGATGACAAAGAAGGAGATGAATAATAATAATAATAATAATAATAAGAAGAAGAAGAAGAAGAAGAAGAAGAAGAAGAAGAAGAAGAAGAAGAAGGAGAAGAAGAAGAAGAAGGAGAAGGAGATGAAGAAAAAGGAGAAGAAGAAGAAGGAGATGAATAATAATAATAATAATAATAATAATAATAATAATAATAATAATAATAATAATAGTAAGAAGAAGAAGAAGAAGAAGAAGAAGAAGAAGAGGAAGAAGACGGAGAAGAAGAGGAGGAGGAGGAGGAGGAAGAAGAAGAAGAAGAAGAAGAAGAAGAAGAAGAAGAAGAAGAAGAAGAAGAAGACTATGTTGTTGGTGTCGCAAGCACGTCCCAGCCATGCGTCAGCAGACAACATGAATGACAATGAGCCCCCTCTCTCTCTCTCTCTCTCTCTCTCTCTCTCTCTCTCCCTCTCTCTCTCTGCAACGGCAAGTAGTAAATAACGTAATACTCGCACTGCAACTCGCAGCTCTATCGTTCGAAACGAGCAAGAATAGCAAGCGTTGTTTCCCAAGCTGCCCAAGACTCACTCTTACCTGTTTAGTGAAATACTAACTTTTCTTATTTAGGGAATGGTGTTGATGTGTTGAAATGTTCCTTTATTTGAATTGAAATATTACCTTCTTATTATTTAGTGGATGGTGTTCGCGTGTCGAAACATTTCTTTTAATTGAAATATTACCTTTTTATTATTTAGTGGATGGTGTTCATGTGTCGAAAGATTTCTTTTAACTGAAATATTTCCCTTTTTATTATTTAGTGGATGGTGTTCATGTGTTGAAATATTCCTTTATTTGAATGGAAATATTACCTTTTTATCATTTAGTGGATGGTGTTCACGTGTCGAAATATTTCTTTTAATTGAAATATTACCTTTTTATTATTTAGGGAATGGTGTTTATGTGCTGAAATTGTTTATTCCTTTTAATTTAAATAATGCCTTTTGATTAGTGAATGGTGTTCATGTGTTCAACATGTTTAATTTTTAAAAATTAAAGTTATACCACCTTTTTATGTTTTCATAATTAGAAGGGATTTGGTATAACTGAAAATAATCAGAAAATATATTTTTGTCTTTAACAGGAAATGCTTCCTATGTGGAAATTCATTAAGGAATGGTTCAGTTATTCATAATAATTCGAGAACGTTTTCCTAGACAAATTATAATTCATATTATAAGGAATTAATTACTTAGGCTTAACTAACAACTGAAAAAGTCAGGGAGAGTACTAATACATTTTAAAATACAAAGGTTCTGTCGGACACAGGATATTTACATTACCTGTTAAATCGGGTCAAGTTGCATTAAACAAATTAACCTAAGTGTCAAGCCTATCTAAACTAGAAAAACAAAATGAAATAAATAAGGAATATTCGGGTAGTATGCTGAGTAGGGAGACAGGGATATTCAGTGTTACTTGGCGACCCCCCCACCCCTTCCCGGGTCAGGGCACGGCGCCCTAAGTCAGGTTAGGAGTGCAAGGTCTGGCTAGGTCAGGACATGGCATTCTGGGAAAAGTTAGAGTTCCTCATACCTACTCCTTCTTGTCTTCCTACTCTGCATCCTTCCAGGATTTACCCTAGAAATTAATGGAAGGATTCAAGGATTTGCCCTAGAAATTAATGGAAGAATTCCAGGATTTATCATAGAAATTAATAGAAGAATTCCAGGATTTATCATAGAAATTAATGGAAGAATTCCAGGATTTACCCTAGACATTCATGGAAGAATTCCAGGATTTACCCTAGAAATTAATGGAAGAATTCCAGCATTTACCCTAGAAATTAATGGAAGACTTCCAGGATTTACCCTAGAAATTCCTGGAAGAATTCCATGATTTACCCTATAAATTCCTGGAAAAATTCCAGAATTTCCCCTAGAAATTCCTGGAAGAATTCCAGGATTCCCCCTAGAAATGCCTGGAAGAATTCCAGGATTCACCCCAGAAATTCCTGGAAGGAAAATCATTCACTTCAGTGTAAATATCCTTTCCAACTACCCCTTAACACCCACTCTCCCCCTCTCCCGCCCCCCCCCGCGCCCCCGCATCCACACTAAATCCAGGACGACTTCTGAAAGCAAGGTAGACAAGTCAATTTCTGCCTCTTTCAGCCTCTAAATGGATTTCTCCCTTTTGACAATGTCTTCCAAAAAAGGCCTTGGGGTGTCTGCGACGTCCTGTTTCTTGTTGATACGTTGATCTCTTCAATCTGGTTTTTCTTTTGTTATAATTTGAGCTGCTGTGTAATGGATGCTACAGTGAATTAAGATGGATACTTGTGTATGTATGTATGTATGTATGTATGTATGTATGTATGTATGTATGTATGTATGTATGTATGTATGTATGTATGTATGTATATATATATATATATATATATATGCATGTATGCGTATATATATATATATATATATATATATATATATATATATATATATATATATATATATATATATATATATATATATATATATATATATATATATGAGCCTTTCAGTCGAGAAACATGCCAAGCGCGTCCTGAGCCAAAGTATTTTTAATTTACTTAATTATTATATTTTAAAAATGGCACTTGGCGTGTTTCTTGACTGAAAAGCTCATATATAAATACTTCTATATCTATATAAATATATATATGTATATATACATAATTATATATATATATATATATATATATATATATATATATATATATATATATATATATATATATACATACACATACATATACACGTAGAGTATCTCACACAACAAAGTTCAGTGAATGAAGGCGCCGATGATATTACAGGTAATTCGTGGAGAAAAAAAAAAAAAACGAAACACCTCCACCCTTGGGAAATGTACCATAATGGAAGAAACCAGTGACAGCAAGACCTCACAAAAGTGATAAAACATACAAGAGAATTATACACACTCCCTGTTAGACATAACGCGGAGCGAAGAAATCCCAGGCACGCCCCATAGGACCAGAAATATCAAGTGACGACGTAGGCCTGTGAAAACTTTATTTCTGATTGACAGGACGCGTCGGGTTCGCGTATCGACCCTGAATACACCAACTCCGTAAAAGCCGACTGGAAAAAAAGTTCGTGTTTTTTTTATGTACGATGATGTCTTCTTGCTTATTTTTTTTTTTTTTTATCTTTTTCGTTGTTGAGGTGAATTTTTTTTTTTATCGTGTTGTCTTTGTAGGTTTGTGAAGGAAGTTATATGGATATGTATATGTATGTGTATGTATGTACGTATGTATTATATAAATATGTGTGCATATATGTGTATGTGTGTATTTATATATACAGTATATGTGTGTGTATATATACACATATATATGCATACATAAATACACTCACACACACACACACACACACACACACATATATATATATATATATATATATATATATATATATATATATATATATATATATATATATATATATATATATATATATATATATATATATATATATAAAACCAAGCAAATGTCATCGTTGAAAATATTTAATATTAAAGATCACAGCTTTCTGTATTCCACACAATATTATTAAAAAAACACTCAAGAATAAAATTGTCAAACTCGCCGAAGAAGGTATTACATTAGGTAAGAAAATAAGTAATATTACGACGAAAAGTATTTTGAATATTCAGGAATGCATCAAACCAATTACAATTTATCCGAATGTCCTCTTTACATTTGGAAGTGTGAGCAGTGAAAAATCAATCTCGGGATATTTTACAGTAACTCTTTCTATATTTACTTCATCGGTTTGTTGATAGTGCCCATATGAATGTGTCCAGTGTTCAGAGGTAAAAAATAATTGCTGTATTAAAAATGCCTATACGAAAAATTAGAATTATATAGAATTAAAACATAAAATTATATTACATGAAGAAAAATAAAATGATAATAAAAATAAATATAATAATAATAATAATAAAAATATTGTTATTATTATTATTATTATTATTATTATTATTATTATTATTATTATTATTTTCTTTCATCCATTATTCTTGTTAGAATAAAAATGGATGACAAAAGGAAATAATAATAATAATAATAATAATAATAATAATAATAATAATAATAATAATAATAATAATATTCTTATTATCATTATTATTATTATTATTATTTTCTTTCATCCATTTTTATTCTTGTTAGAATAAAAATGGATGACAGAAGAAAATTATAATAATAATAATAATAATAATAATAATAATAATAATAATAATAATAATAATAATACTATTATCATTATTAATAAAAGCAACAACACTCCTAATAACAACAAAAAGTCTCAACTAACAACAGAGAAGAAACGAACCTATCCAACGACACCAGACGTCTTTACTGCCCGTCGAGAAAGCAGAAAATCTCTCTCTCTCTCCTGCCTTAGGCCGGAAGGGTAATGAAACGAGCTGTAAAACTTGGGATGATCGCGGGCATTTGGAAAAGTTTGTTCTGTCGAACTTTCTCGCGGCCGATCGGTCCTTTCCTAGAATTTACAGTCCGTGTTATGTAGGCTTCCCATCCAATTCGGCTTTTCGTAATAATAATAATAATAATAATAATAATAATAATAATAATAATAATAATAATAATAATAATAATAATAATAATATTATTATTATTATTATTATTATTATTATTATTATTATTATTATTATTTCCTTCTGTCATTCGTTTTTATTCTAACAATAATAAAAATGGATGAAAGAAAATAATAATAATAATAATAATAATAATAATAATAATGTTTATTTTATGTTCGTTTAATTTTTTCTGTCGGTATGTTGATCATCCACCCTCCAATCATCAAACATACCAAATTGCAGCCCTCTAGCCCCAGCAGTTTTTTTTATTTTATTTAAGGTTAAAGTTAGCCATAATCGAGCGTCTGGCAACGATATAGGCCAGGCCACCACCGGACCGTACTTAAAGTTTCATGGACCGCGGCTCATACAGCAATATACCGAGACCACCGAAAGATAGATCTGTTTTCGGTGGCCTTGATTATACGGTGTAGCGGCTGTACAGAAAACTCGATAGCGCCGAAGAAACTTTGGCGTACTCTGTGGAGGAATTATCAAAGAATATATATTTCATCACTGACGTTTATTTTGCCATATGTGTGTCAGGACTATTTCTGGTGTGGATCTCTCATCACGAAAGCCTTCTTCTTCTCGAGATCTCGAGTGGAATGCTTCAGCCCTGGGCTGGCATTAGCGGAGATTTCCCAAGAGCGAGAGAGTATATAACCATTAGGAGCTGCAAGCGGCTTATTTTTCTGAGAGTCTCTTATTTTGTGTCAATAAGACTGCAAGAGGTGTTATGTACCTGTCTATTTTTTTTTTTTTTTTTTCGCTTGGGAAGAGAGCTCTCTCTCTCTCTCTCTCTCTCTCTCTCTCTCTCTCTCTCTCTCTCTCTCTCTCTCTCTCTCGTTTTAGTGAAGAAATCCAATGAACTATTCTAAAACCCAAGTACCACGGTGGAATTTTATTCGGTAAGGAAGCTTTCTCTCTCTCTCTCTCTCTCTCTCTCTCTCTCTCTCTCTCTCTCTCTCTCTCTCTCTCTCGTTATACTGAAGGAATTCAATGAAACTATTCCAGTCACTAAGGAACACGGTGAAATTTCATTCGGTAAGAAAGTCTCTCTCTCTCTCTCTCTCTCCCTCTCTCTCTCTCTCTCTCTCTCTCTCTCTCTCTCTCTCTCTCTCTCTCTCTCTCGTTATAGTGAGAAAATTCAATGAAAACTATTCCAGTCACCAAGGAATACGGCGAAATTTCGTTCGGTAAGGAAGCTTTCTCTCTTTCTCTCTATCTCTCTCTCTCTCGTTATGGTGAAGGTATTCAATGAAAACTATTCCAGTCACCAAGGAATACTATGAAATGTGTTGTGACGACAGTTATAGCAGCCATAATCAGTCTCTCTCTCTCTCTCTCTCTCTCTCTCTCTCTCTCTCTCTCTCTCTCTCTCTCTCTCTCTCTCTCTCTTTAACACACACACACATTTTAATGAAGAAATGGAGCTAATATGTATTTTAACCACTAAGGATTACCTCTAGTTTTCTCTGAATATCCTGAAGATATTTTAACACAGTCATTCCCTAGAAACAACACTGATTATAATGTGACCACATATTGAGCTGAAGACAAAACCGCTTCAGAAACACCTTTGAAGTATTAATTGATAATTTGATATTGACGTGAATCACTGGAAGTGTTGTCTAACTCTTTGTAATGTACTTGATTATAATTCTTGTATTTTCAGGGCTATATAATACGTCCTAATTCTTCCTGTCCTGACGTAAAGAGAAAGGGTTAATTACTCTCTAATATATTAACTCGGAATTGGCTACAGGTTTTTTTTTTTGCAGTTAATTAGTACAGAGAATCGAAATAAAAACACGAAGTCGGAAATAGAACTTATTGTTGAGAAGGAGGTGCTCGATAAAGCTTGTGAAACTGAAAATGGCTGGAAAAAACTTTCTAATTCCCCGTAGGTAGGGTGGTAGCGCCGTCGGTGCTCCTCACGCAGTGCACTGTAGGCGTTACTTAAGGTTCTTCGTAGCGTTCCATTCCTTTTACTGTACCTCCGTTCATATTCTCTCTCTTCCATCTTACTTTCCTGAACCCTCTCCTAACAATCATTTCATAGCGCAACTGCTTTGAGGTTTTCCTCCTGTTACACCTTTCAAACCTTTCTATTCTCAGTTTTCCTTTCAGCGCTGAATGACCTCATAGGTCCCAGTGCTTGGCCCTTGGCCTAAATTCTGTATTCCATTCCATTCCATAAAAAATGCTCGTCGGTTCTTTCCCGGAATTTATTCAGTTGTTCCTGTGCATTCGCTTCAAATGAAGTTAAAAGTAGAATATTGTTATAATTCCCATCAGGTATACCTGGCCGGGTGAAAGTTTGGATAGAAAATATGAATTAATACGCACTACGTTTAATTAAATTCTCCGCAAAATTCTGTAAATTTTGCGCGAAATATTTACAGTCAGCGATGGAATTAGCCACTAAGAGTAATAAATATACCAAAAAATGTTGATAACATATCTGCGTGCTTGAAAAATAGAATGTTACAGACTAATATCAAAGCTGTAAAAGTAGTTCTTTTACACTAATATCAAAGTAGTAATGTTGGTAGTAGTACTACTTTAAATGTCGTTGTATACAGAATTTTCGTCAAAGGCCAAGCACTGGGACCTATGAGGTCAATCAGGGCTGAAACGGAGATTGACAGTTAAAAGATTTGAAAGACTACGAATCAATTTTGAGGAGAGGGTTGAGGAAAGTAAGATGGAAGAAAGGGAATATGAAAGGAGGTACAGTAAAAGGAACGAAAGGGGTTGCAGCTAGGGGCCTAAGGAAGGCACGCTGCAAAGAACCTTGAGTAATGCCTACAGTGCACCGCATGAGGTGCAATGACGGCGCTACCCCCGTACGGGTTCCCTGTAATTGAATTAACAATAATGAAAGAGGATGGAAAATAAACTAAACTTAACAGTACAAAAATAAATTTTGGATTTCAATTAAAATTTACTTACAAATTTCTTTCCTGGAGTCATTCCATCAATCTCATTTATAACAAGAAGAGCCCCATTGACGTCGGCCATTCAAACCACCGTTCAAATAATCATAATCAGTGAAGAGTTTTTTTTTTTTAATTTCCTATTTATTCGAAGAATATATTTTTTCTATTTATTTCGTAAACCACTGACGAATGGCCTTCATTAACTGCGGCTTTCGAAACTGTCCAATTTGTGTGTGGAGTGGTTCAGCTGATTGGGAATTCACTCGTAGAGTTTCGGTAGATTGAGTGTGGGTGTTTTATTTATCTTTTTTTTTTGTATTTCGTGTCTATCTATCTATCTAGACATATATATTCGTATGTATATATACGTGTGTGTGTATAACTAGTTCACGAAGATATGGAATTTGATGAATGTATAAATAAAGGCAAATGCCACTCAATTGTTTCATATACATATATATATATATATATATATATATATATATATATATATATATATATATATAAAATGTGTGCGTGTATGTGTGTGTATAGATACACACTTCCCGCAACCGAAAGAAGTGTTTAAGTTGAAATACAACTCGATTCATTTATCTCACACGCTCCCAGAACTTTTATTCAGTTAGAAGACGCGCTTATACGGAACACATGACGCAACTTTCCTGGCAAAAGATTCCATTAAGATAGATTTCCCCAGGGGTGGACACGCTGGAAATAAATAAAATCGTAATGACGGCATTTGCGCTGAAGTTCCACAATTTACTCTCTTCTGTGCGTTAGGAATTATATATATATATATATATATATATATATATATATATATATATATATATATATATATATATACAAATATATATATGTATATATATATGTATATATATATATATATATATATATATATATATATAAAACACCAATTTATAGGACGAAGGATAGATATATAACCTCAGTGTTTTCTTCAGGAAGTTTGTAAAGTTGATTACAAAATGAAACCATTTTCTTCCTCGTCTCTCCGCTAGTACGTTTCTAATTAAGCTCATTCTCATGTGAAGAATGAACTACAATTATCTCCAGTGTCACGGAACATAAATGAAACCTATGGGACCTATGAGTTCATTCAGTAAAAAAGGTCTGAAATCAGTTTAACAGAAGGAAAACCTCAAAGCACTGTGAATCAATTGTTAGGAGAGGGTGGAGGAAAGAGAATGTGAACGAAATGAAAGAGGTCGCAGCTACTGGCCGAAGGGACGCCGCAACGACCCCTTAAGTAATGTCTTCAGTGCACTGCTGCCTGAGGTGCACTGACGGCTGCTATAAAAAATATACAATTTCCCCTGAATAAAGGGAGTATTTTAGTCTCACCAACAGCAGCATCATCAACTCCACCAGTTAAAAAGAAAGAGTCAACATCTTTTATGCAGGCGAAATTATGCATGAAACACTTCTTCAAGTTGTGAGAGAGAGAGAGAGAGAGAGAGAGAGAGAGAGAGAGAGAGAGAGAGAGAGAGAGAGAGAGATGGTCGATCGCACGCCGGGTATAAGTTCCTTTCATGCAGACGAAATTCCGCATGAAACACTTACTCAAGTAGCACGAGAGAGAGAGAGAGAGAGAGAGAGAGAGAGAGCGCCGGGCATAAGTTCCCTGTGTTTGGTCTTTACCGTCGCAGGAAACTCATTATTATTCATAGTGTTTGCTGACAAAGATCGCGACATGAATCAGAAAAGGCTTCTTCGAGATATCAGCGGCAATGTTTTTCTTTCCTCTCCTTCTTCTTCTTCTTCTTCTTCTTCGTGAGAAAAATTACGAAGAGCCGTTGCTACGAGAGTTGACAGATATCAAACAAAGATTTTTTTATACTTTTCGCCTTTTATTTCTTTCTTTCTGCGAAGAAGGAGCCAGCGCGTTGCCGTGATAACAGCTGATGCTATGAGAAGCTAGTGAATGATTATAGACTTTTCTATTCAGTGAAGGACTGAATGACTTAACCCAGCCTTCCGTAGTCTCGCCATTCAGTGATTTTATACAATATGTATATTTAAAGAAGGACATTGATTGAAGAAGGAAAAAAACAGTAAAATAATAATAAAAAACGGTAAGAATAATTAAAGCTGACTGAAGACGGATGGTGACCATATATAAATATATACTTTATATATATATATATATATATATATATATATATATATATATATATATATATATATATATATATATTTCTGACTCACGTCGGGATCGAACCCAGGTCTCTCAGGTGGAAAGCAAGGGCGTTATCCACTGGGCCACACAAGTCTAAAAGAAGTTGGAACCTGAGAGCAACTGCACCCAAGGAATTACCTGGGCAAGCTAACTGCTTGCATACCAGCGAGTTTTCCCCAACTTCCCGACTCAGCAATGACCCAATAGACAACATTTCATTCGAATTATCCCTTCTGAGTGAATAAGATAGAAATCATCAACACACAATCACGTGTGGAACAGAAATAAATTTCTGACTCACGTCGGGATCGAACCCAGGTCTCTCAGGTGGAAAGCAAGGGCGTTATCCACTGGGCCATACAAGTCTAAAAGAAGTTGGAACCTGAGAGCAACTGCACCCAAGGAATTACCTGGGCAAGCTAACTGCTTGCATACCAGCGAGTTTTCCCCAACTTCCCGACTCAGCAATGACCCAATAGACAACATTTCATTCGAATTATCCCTTCTGAGTGAATAAGATAGAAATCATCAACACACAATCACGTGTGGAACAGAAATAAATTTCTGACTCACGTCGGGATCGAACCCAGGTCTCTCAGGTGGAAAGCAAGGGCGTTATCCACTGGGCCATACAAGTCGGGAAGTTGGGGGAAAACTCGCTGGTATGCAAGCAGTTAGCTTGCCCAGGTAATTCCTTGGGTGCAGTTGCTCTCAGGTTCCAACTTCTTTTAGACTTGTATGGCCCAGTGGATAACGCCCTTGCTTTCCACCTGAGAGACCTGGGTTCGATCCCGACGTGAGTCAGAAATTTATTTCTGTTCCACACGTGATTGTGTGTTGATGATTTCTATCTTATTCACTCAGAAGGGATAATTCGAATGAAATGTTGTCTATTGGGTCATTGCTGAGTCGGGAAGTTGGGGAAAACTCGCTGGTATGCAAGCAGTTAGCTTGCCCAGGTAATTCCTTGGGTGCAGTTGCTCTCAGGTTCCAACTTCTTTTAGACTTGTATGGCCCAGTGGATAACGCCCTTGCTTTCCACCTGAGAGACCTGGGTTCGATCCCGACGTGAGTCAGAAATTTATTTCTGTTCCACACGTGATTGTGTGTTGATGATTTCTATATATATATATATATATATATATATATATATATATATATATATATTATATATATATATATATATATATATATATATAAACGCATCATATAAAATTCTACAAAACACATTACCTTTCTATTACCTCGAAGGAACATGACCATCAAACCGCAAAGAAGAAAAGATGATTGATTGGATAACACTTGAGAGAAACGATGGCGTTTGATGGCTCTGTTTCTTGGTAATGAATCGCCGTCACCTTTGATTCATTCATTACCCATTCATCGTTTCTTCACTGAAAGGTGTTGTAATGAGAGAGAGAGAGAGAGAGAGAGAGAGAGAGAGAGAGAGAGAGAGAGAGAGAGAGAGAGAGAGAGATGGTCGAAGTAGGGCCGGGGTATAAGTTCTCTATATGCGGACGAGAATTTGCATGAAACACTTACTCAAGTAGTAAGAGAGAGAGAGAGAGAGAGAGAGAGAGAGAGAGAGAGAGAGAGAGAGGGAGAGGAGAGAGAGAGTATACAGAATTTATGCCAAAGGCCAAGCGCTGAGACTTATGAGGTAATTCAGCGCTGAAACGGATATTGGGAATAAAAGGTTTGACAGGTGTAACAGGAGGAAAACCTCGCAGTTGCACTATTAAAAAATTGTTAGGAGAGGGTGGAAAGTAAGATGGAAGAAAGAGAATATGAAAGGAGGTACAGTAAAAGGAACGAAAGGGTTTGCAGCTAGGGGGCCGAAGGGACGCTAAAATGAACCTCAAGTAATGCCTACAGTGCACAGCGTGAGGCGCACTGACGGCGCTATCCACCTAAGGGTCTTTTAAATTGTAACTTTTTCTATACTCTATTTTCACTAAATTGTAATTCTTTCTATATAAATTTCACTAAATTGTAATTCTTTCTATATAAATTTCATAAATTGTAACAATATTCTATATTCACTGAATTGTAACTCTATCTATATTCATTGCATTGAATTGTAATAATAGTCTATATTTTCTCTTACAAAATATTCTATATTCACTGAATTATAACTCTATCTATATTCATTCCATGGCTTTGATGACCCTCCATTACATTTGTGTTTCGTAAACAATAAACCAACCGTACTTTGAGAGAAAATTATGAACAAAATTATGATTTCGATACATAAACGAATGGAAAATTGTGTCTGTGTTTGCAAAACTGCTCAGCTTATATCCTCTCATAAAAAATGCGCCGGAAGTTTCTTCGGCGCAATTGAGTTTTCTGTACAGCCGCTACAGCGTATAATCAAGGGCCGCCGAAAATAGATTATCTTCAGGTGGTCTCGGTATAATGCTGTATGAGCCGCGGCCCATGGAACTTTAACTACTGCCCGGTGGTGGCCTATCCTATGTCGTCGCCAGAAGCACGATTATGGCTAACTTTGATCTTAAATAAAATAAAAAAACTACTGAGGCTAGAGGGCTGCAATTAGGTATGTTTGATGATTGGGGGGTGGATGATCAACATACCAATTTGCAGCCCTCTAGCCTTAGTAGTTTTACAGATCAGAGGGCGGGGACAGAAAAAGTGCGGACGGACAAACAAAGCCGGCACAACAGTTTTCTTGTCAGAAACTAAAAAGGAATTGCGACCGAGGAAAAGACGTACGTATGAACGGGAACAAAGCTACAACACAAACAAACAAGGCAGAGAGAGAGAGAGAGAGAGAGAGAGAGAGAGAGAGAGAGAGAGAGAGAGAGAGAGAGAGAGAGAGAGAGGAAAATTTCCTCTGTCTACCTTGCTCTTCAAGAAGTCATTTGGGATTAAGTGTGGAGGCGAGGGACTGCAAATGACATTTGCGCCGAATCGAATTATTTCTCCCCAGGAATTCCTCAAAAGTAGATCCGAGGAGGAATATTCTGGTTCTCTTTGGCTTCTTAGAGATTTTTATCTTATTTGTTCATTGGTTTTCTGTAAAAGCAAACTATTGAGATGGCTATTTATCTGTCCGTCCGCACTTTTTCCGTCCGCCCTCAGATCTTAGAAACTACTGAGCTAGAGGGCTACAAATTAGTATGTGGATCATCCACCCTCCAGTCATCATACATACCAAATTGCAGCCCTCTAGCCTCATTAGTTTTTATTTCATTTAAGGTTAAAGTTAGCCATAATCATGCTTCTGGCAACGATACAGGATAGGCCACCACCGGGCAGTGATTAAAGTTTCGTGGCCCGCGGCTCATACAGCATTATACCGAGACCACCGGAAGATAAATCTATTTTCGATAGCCTTGATTATACACTGTAGCGGCTGTACAGAAAACTCGATTGCGCCGAAGAAACTTCAGCGCATTATTTATTTTTTTCTTATTCTGATCTTCCATCGAGAATAAAAGATAAATAAAAAGTTCCCAGCACAGCATTAATTTACTGCACCTTCGCTGCCGTCGTCATCAAAGTTTACGTCAAAATCCTTCATAATGACGGGAATTCCCCTTTAATTAACTGGAGCACATTCAATTAGATCAGGAATGAATACAAAGTGAGCTTTTACTACAGTAATTAAGTGGGGGGGGGGGTTTAATTTCGCTTTCGAGTTATGCAAAGACATTTAAGCAGGTGCGATGACAAATACTGAGGGTTTATTGTTCAGTGGGAACGAATTACTTTACAATTGCGTAAGGTTTATATACATATATATATATAGTTCCTCATTGGACAGGTTGGTATCGTTTCTCGGCAAGCACTCTGCTGGGCCCTCGTTCGATTCTCCGACCAGCCAATGAAGAATTAGAGAAATTTATATCTGGTGATAGAAATTCATTTTTCGTTTTGATGTGGTTCGGATTCCACAATAAGCTGTAGGTCCCGTTGCCAGGTAACCAATTGGTTCTTAGCCACGTAAAATAAATCTAATCCTTCGGGCCAGCCTAAAAAAAAATCTAGTAACCACGACATTGCGCGCTGAAGTGAATGGCCCAAAGTGTGAAGGGGGAATCGACGAGCTACTGATGAACCATTTGTGTAGGAGTATGAATCGACATATTCTCTAGGACCTTGGGACGTCCCCCATACATACCACCCAATCCTGTTGCCTCCGTATGAGTAATAGCTTATGTATAGTCTTTACTAATAACTGTTTTCTAAGCCATATTTTCTAGTACTAGGTCTAATTTCGCCACTGGTTAGAAAATATTAAAATTCTAAAGTATATATATATATATATATATATATATATATATATATATAATATTTTTTCTAACAACTTTTACGTTTTCTGTTCTTTCTATTATGTAAAATATATATAACCATCAAAATCACTTAGAGAGAGAGAGAGAGAGAGAGAGAGAGAGAGGATATGAGTGGACAAAGTCATCGGTAATTAAATTCAAAATAATCCATTTCTGTTTTACGAGATAATGTTTCAAATACAAAACAATAATAATATGATGGTAACTAATGAACTAAAAAAAACAGTTGTTTACCTCAACATATATAAAAATTTAAGAATACAACTAACAAACGTCTGATAAATATCAAAGACACATCTAAACCCTGCAATTATGGCGGGAACAACCGGTAGCATTGTTTAGCAGTTCAACCGGACATTTAAACAGGAATCTCCGCCACTCGACCCGAGGGTGAGAAGGACGACAGCCAATCAGAAAGCGGTCTCACGCCTTTCTAAAATGTCGTCCAATCAGAACGCGAAAAACATCAGCTTCGTACACCAAACGCAAACTGTCAGTTCCGTAGCATTTACGGTGATCGGTCTAATAAAAGGTCTTCTGTTGTCGAGTGATTTCCAGTGGTTTATCTGTTCGTTTCTAAAGTGAAATGTTGTTAAGTGATTCTGTGTTATCTTAACTTTGGTAGTGTGGGGACAAACAATTTCCCTTCAGTTATTTGTTGCTGACAGCTATTAATAGGGTTAATTTAGCTGTGCCACGTTCACTAGAATACCTGTTGCTGTTATCAGTTATGTAAATTATTTGTAACTAAGATGGTATTCTAGGCAAGATATGTGATTGAGCGGTGTCAAGATGCCATGAAGTATATACGAAGATATGGAAATTCTACTTTTTTCATCACAATGACATGCAACCCTAACTGGTCCGAAATTTTCAATATTAAGTGACCCCCAACGGGCCACGGGTGGTCCATTTAAAAATTAAAATGGCCAAAATATTAAAAACTGAAAATCTGGAGGCAGTAAAGAAAAAATAAAGTGTATATTAAACAGTAAAGGCTGCCGCAGTATTTTAAAGAAAACTACTGCTAACTAGCACGTACAGTACGCTATGAAGGGTTGCAGACAATATAAGTTTCACTTACTCTGTTAATTAGACAAAGTGATCTTGTCCCAGTAGCCGAGATCAGCCTTATGCCAGCAAGGATTCTTGTCCAAAGCTGGTCCCTGGGTGTTGTAAGGTTTTTAAGGAAATAGGAGGCCTGGTGTAGACCATCTGACTCGTATTACAAGAGTGATCGTACTGTATATGCACATAGGTTCAGTCCGGCCGGCTGTTGCAAGTTACGTCGTTATACACAAGCCAAGAATTCCACCATAAATAGTTTGCTACAAGAGATGCGACTATCAAGAGACTATCAGAATTTCTATGGGTAGTATCTGCTGTGGATGACCCAGGGTATACACTTAGGAACTGGCTGTATCAAAACACTTTGAAGTACAGTAATATTACCTCAGTCCAAACAAAGATGGATGATCATTTTAGACCTATAATCGCCTCTTCGTTCGCCCTTTCTTCGGATGATGGTGAGTGTTAAAACTGTTATTACTGTTATCATTAACATTGCTATTTATATCGTTTATTTTTTTTATATATGTACATGTTTTTGAATGGAAACAAACGTTGGCCGAACAAAAGGCAGAAAAATGTAGTAGTGCGTAGGTTTGAGTTAACGTATACGAACGTTTCTTGTGGTGTGAGGTTTGGCTTAGGCCTATGTGATTAGTTTTGAAACGTCGGGATGTTGAATAATTCATTTTGATTAGCAAAATACAACATTTCATAAGGAGCATGGTGAAGGGAGAATAGTTCATACGTGAATATGCCGATGAAGTGATAAAAAATACTGAATGTTAGGCTATTTTAACGTAAGTCATTATCTCGTGGGCCACTAAACCTTGAAATGTGGAATCCATTTTAACTGACGGCATTATGTCGGTGCAGAAAAGAACCTGCTTTCTAGAAGCACTTGTGAGTTCATGCTACTAGAGGTAATCGTTTTACATGCGTAGCGAACAAATACAGTCAGTTGAGATGACATCATGTCCTTTTACAAATCGTAAATACCCTTCAGACACTATATACTGAGATATGAAAGGCCGTGAATTCTCCAACGAAATTGGCGGTTTTATTTGTGTACAAGGCGCGCTTCCCCCCCCCCCCCCCCCCCCCCCCCCCCCCCCCCCAACCACGACCACCGCTCCCCTCAGCCCAACCTTTTCAAGAAGTTGCCCAAAGACTCGGCCTAAAAATGTGAAAAGACTTACGAGAAGAGACTAAACACATCTTGACAAAATCAGTAATCATACAGAAAAACTTGTTGAAGGACAAATTAGGCAGATGGAATGATGCTATTAGGCGTATGTTTACAAAGGGCTGCAACATTAGGCCTACTTTTGACTTACCCACGTCTGAAGATGGCATCAAATCGCCTTTGCCATACCCAGCTAAGTCAACGAAAATGACTTTGTGCCGGAGTAAAGTTATTTAGGACTGACCACTGAGTATATTACTTCACAAGAACTTAGGGTTTACTGATTGGATAACCTGTAATAGACTATAGGGCAACCGGCGCTTTTTCCGGCTGATGCTTTACCGTTAACTTGTACTGTTATTATGATCATTATAATTGTTAGTACCACACTTACGTTATCATCAGTATCATTCACATTTGCAATGCCTTTCTTTGCTTTTGCACTATCATTGGGACCCTATTCACTCATCATCACTCATACATTATTCATTTTGTCATGACCATCCAGGAAAAGCGAAGCAGACCACTGAAAGTTCTTTGAAAGTCACATCTGAAAAAAAAATGATTGATTTTTTGAAATGGCGTCGCGAAACCCTGCTGCATCAGGTAACACTCATGGCAAAATCAATTTGCGTCAGGGGTAAAAATCTTTTTGAAAATGTGGAGGCAATTAGGATTTTTAAGGGAATGCTTGCGTGTTAATTACACAACATACGTCATCGCTTCCGCAGTCCACGTTGGTGAGTGAGCGTTCGGATGGCACTAAGGCTTTAATTAGGTTTTATAGAGCTTAGAGCGCAGAAAAAGCCTTTTATGGTCTAGGAAAGTCTGAAGCTCCGCGGTAGAAGTCTTGTTTTAACGCTTCTAGAATTTATAGTAAAAAAATCGTCGTTTCAACTTTAGATAAATCAGAATTTTATTAAAGCTATATTTTTTTTTTATTAAATTAAAAACGTATCAATCATTCTTGCACGTCGCGTTCAGTCCAATAATAGGTCCAGGCCTCGAAATTAATATTTACGAAAGATTTTATTAACTGTATCGATTTTCACTCCCACATTAATTAGGGATTGACGTAAGTCCTCCACACGTCTTGCATCCATAAATTAAGTAGCCCCTATTGCTTAGTGCTCACCAAATGGGGCATAGGCCTAGGACAAAAAGAAAAGATATTTAGACTCGTCACTTGGTTTTCTCTCTTTACCAAAAACTAGGCCTGCACATTGCAAATGTATTAGGCCTATATGACTTTTCTTTCTATTTCAATGTAACTTCCACCTATGACAAAAAATGGGAATACGTATTTTATGAGATTTTACTGGCAATCTCATACTGGCACATTTGATACAGTTATGGAGCAGAATTTGCGAATTTCACGTATATTAGAATATATTTGGAATTTCATAAAGTACAATATTCCAAGTCTAATGCATCAAGTAATCTTTTTCCTGATGACTTATGAAGTGTTCATCAGTGTTCAACAACCTTGTGAATAGAGAGACCCACTGTATTTTTATAGTGTTTCCATAGTCATATTATTCTAACTTGTACCTCGTTCCTATTGCTGTACATTTCTCTTATAGTTGATACATTTCTCTTATAGTTGATACATTTCCCTTGTAGTTGACTGTATGATAAATAGCGAGAAACATGTAGCCTTGAATTTGAATTGGATAATTTTGTCAAAGGCGCAAAAGTTTACTTATATGATTAGGTGCAGATGTCGGAGTAGGCCTAAGTGCGTCTTGCAGTTTTCAGATACTCCCAGTGACAAACCAGGAAGCTTTGCATGAAGTTTCTGACGATAGATATTTTACACGTGACGCATATTCACACAAAAGAGGGGCATTTTTCTTTGGTTATTTTAAATAGATTCAACATCAGAAGGTAACAGACAGAGTAGTCAGCATGTTGTCAACATCAGAGAGCAACAAACAGAGTAATTGGTGTGTTTTCAACATCAGATTCAGAACAGTTAGAATCAAAGGGTAACCAACGAACAGAGTAGCTAGGTAGACACAGATATATAAACAGCGAAATAGACAACAGTCGTACCAGGAACTTCGCCGCCACTCCATTAGACAAGTTGTCCCCTCCACCGCCAAGGAAATGTAATTCTCTCAAGTTTCCCCAATGTAACC
>JANJGK010000048.1:3132499-3142499 GCA_039081455.1 Macrobrachium rosenbergii
GAATAGTATTAGGGTAGTAAAGCATAGCATCTTAGCTCGAAGAACTTCTGAAGTTCCAATTGCACATCATCTTACCACTGTTGTACAAATTGTAAAACCTTTTCCTTGATGTTTTAGGAGAATGTCGCCGTTGGTAGGAAAGAGTGCAGAGGTCCATATCAGGCCTCTTATCTCTCTTTTAACACCCTGCCACGCTTGTGGGTCGTCTAAGTCCAAACCAGCCAGCCAATTTGGGAAAATGTCTGATGGAGTTATTTGTAGAAATGTCCTGTTTTGGGATCCATCTTGAATGCCGAGGGATCATATTATTTGCGTAAGATTTTCGTTTGACATTTGTGAATGTGACTCAAAGACTCATATACCTCCTCACCTTCTGAAAGAAAAATAAATAATTAAAAAAAGCCTAAAGAAAAAAAAAATTATCTTTTATCGTCATTTTGAGCAGCGCAAATGTCAAAAAGTTTGTAAATGACTATAATATCCTCTCCCGCCCTCCCAACTTCAAAATGTCAGCTTGAAACACTATTGTCCATTCCGTTACTGTCTTGCCCGTTGACATTTAGAAAATTAAAATCGCTTATGTAATAGCTAATTATATAATATATATAACAGGGTAATGTGAAATCACTGGGCGTGATTCTCTCGGCAATATAACCATATGATTATAGTTGACATTTAGAAAATTAAAATCGCTTTTGTAAAAGCTAATTACGTAACATAACAGGGTCATGTGAAAACAGGGTCATGTATAATCACTAGTGATTTTGTTGGGTGCATATCAGTAGGATTACAGTATCGTTTCTTGCAGTAACTGTTACATAACAGGATAATACGAAATCACTGGCGTGACTGTATTCGGTGCATAACAGCAGAGGATTACAGTATCGTTTTCTTGCCGTAATTGTTATTTCCCGTCCCATACCTCTGCAATACGGCAACGGCAGTACTTGCAACAATTCCCTGGTTTATTTTATGGGAACGGGAACAGCCGGAGCGTGCAATTAACTTTCGTATTAAAACTTCCACCGCGTGTAATGGTCGTATTTTCTATTACTGACACTGGGCGGATTTAATTAACCAATCCTGGTTGTTTTCGATGCAGGACACGGGAATTAAACCGATACCATTTCCCCTCCCCCCTCCCCTCCCCCCTTCTTAAAATAAAATTAAATCTGTCAGTCGGAGCGAAGGGCTCACATTTTCATAATCACCTTTGAGCCCTATAGTATGGCGGAAACTTAATTTTTTTTTTTTTTCCAGATGCACACGCCGATTATTCTTCAGAATTATTCATATGATGGTTCCCTTTTATTAATAAGGTTTTATTGATAGATTAAATGTAGCTTTTAATAATAATAATAATAATAATAATAATAATAATAATAATAATAATAATAATAACTTTATTTCTCATACAAAACATCAGTGTGAATTTCATACATAGAGATAACATACAAAAATACTAAAACCCTATCAAGATCGGATGAAAAAATGCAGGTTTAGTATAAAAATACAGATTCAGAAATATTAGGCATACGCTAAATCCCACCAAATTCCAGAAATAAAGTTGCTGATACATTCACCTTCTAAATAGCTTGTGCTTGTTAGCAACTAGCCCGAGTGCGCTGTGATTTGGGCGCAGAGAAATGTGAACGTTGTTTTATATTATTATTATTATTATTATTATTATTATTATTATTATTATTATTATTATTATTATTATTATTATTATTATTATTATTTCAGTAGATGAAACCTATTCACATGGAACAAGCCCACCAAAGGGGCCACTGACCTGAAATTCAAGCTTCCAAAGAATGTTGGTTTCAACCTCCCACCGCAGCAGACCCCCCAACACTGCGGCAGTAACTGATCATGACACAGAGCCAGTGATTTTTTATCATCGCCCTTGGGGAGATCTGAGTGGCATGTCTTGACACTAACCACTACACCAGCGAACCAGCAGATACACGTTTTATTTTCAAGAATAAAGCTAAGAATTTATTGTGACTTGTGTTCTGGTGTGTCAGACCAGTGCTGTGGGCGACTTCCGCGTCTTTATGTCTTTTAGCTGAGGAATCGAGTATGTTTTTATTTCAGTGTAACTGATTCTGTCTTATGTCTTTTAGTCGAGAAGTTAAATACGTCTTTATGTCAGTGTAAATGATTCAAACTTAACACTCTGATAGTCGAACAGAACAATAGCTAAGTAGATTGAGATTCTAGCTCCGGTTCCCAGTGTCCTGTCCTGGGAGACACGACCACTGGGTCTCTCCGTAGGGGGGTAGCGCCGTCAGTGCTCCTCATGCGGTGCACTGTAGGCATTACTTCTTAAGGCTCTCTGCAGCGTGCCTTCGGCCCCTAGCTGCAACCCGCTTTCGTTCCTTTTACTGTACCTCCTTTCATATTCTCTTTTTTTCCATCTTACTTTCCACTTTCATAGTGCAACTGCTTTGAGGTTTTCCTCCTGTTACACCTTTCAAACCTTTTTAATGTCAATTTCCCTTTCAGCGCTGAATGACCTAATAGGTCCCAGCGCCTGGCCTTTGGCCTAAATTCTATATTCTATTCTCTTTCAGAAGAAGTCGTGGAAACGTACCGTTGTATGTGTGTGTGTGTGTGTTTGTGTATGTGTTTGTGTCTCATGCGTCATCCGGATCTTTTCCTCGCCTGGTCCTACTTTCTCTGGTAACAAACTTACCCAGGGTTCAAGTTACTGCGAATTAACATACAAATGAAGCGAACTGTTTAAGTGAATGACCTAAGTTCCCCTTATGGAGATAACTTCGGTCCTAATTGCATTATTGTCTCCCGCTGATGATTAGGGTGGGTCCACCCAACCACTGGGTCCCTTTTCGTTAAAAATCGGGAAGTGAAATGCGTTGGAAGTTAGAGCCGTAGTGGCTCCTTCGGGGTATTCAGTGGGCGATTAAGCTGACGTCTGTACTGTGTCACTGGCATAAGCGTGCTTGAAGCCGAATTCTGCTTGTGGGATAAGTGTTTATTTGTTAATTTATATATTTTTATAATAACCGATATCTCCTCTTTCTGTATTTCCCATTACTTTCTGTTATTTCTTTCGATTGAACACCTTAATATTCTTTGGAAGCTTGAATTTGAAGTCAGTGGCCCCTTTAGCATGCTAAGTGATAACAAAGATTAGAAGTCACTTACATTTTTTCAAGGAAGATTAGGTCACTATTGTGCGGAGTTAAACAAAGACCTCGTGTATTAAACTGCTTAACAAGAGGAGATATTTACATATTAAAAACTGCGCAGAAGTGCTCCGTATCATTAGTTTTTGATGAAGATTCGCATATAACGTGCTTCTGCGCATGCGCACGTGACTAGGCTGCGCTGGGTATATATCATATATAATACTAATTTTATTACTTTGACAGAATTGACACATCAGCTACATGACACCATGCTAATTTAAACGTTTAAGGTCACTGAATAATATCGGGAAGCGATTTCATAAAGTCGAGTGATTAATATTCAGCTTCAAATCATATACCATCCCTAATATCTGGTTCTTGTTCTAATAGCTGTTTAAAAAGAGCCTCGATGGCTCAGTCGGTTACAGCAGCAGCTTCGGACTTCGTAGAGGTCTGTGGCGCGGGTTCAATCCCGCAAGCCGGCTGATCAGAGAGGCAGACACTTTGCTATCCGTGTAGACATCCCGGGATTATATATGTAATCAACGGATAGGTTTGCTTATAAAAGCAAATGGATGTTACAGACTGAATGCACACACAAAACAAAGCCACTACAACACCTTCTAAAAACATAACAAACATCTCACACGTCTCGAACTCTCGCCATACCCGCGCAATAACTTCTCGCTGCTGGGAAGAAAGGGCGTTGGGTCTGGTATGATACATGAAACATACGTACCGGGGTCTAAGCGATGTCAGGCAGGGCAGCCGATCGAGACCACAGGACCTGGTCTACCCCAAAGCCAAATCAAAAAGTCCTTCAAAAGAAGGCATCGTGCTTACCCCATACAAAAATGGGAATAAAAGCACGTTAAAAGAAAAAGAAGAAAGAAAGAAGAAAGTTCTAATAGCTGTTTAAAAGATAAATTAACTAAATTTTATTTAGCGACATGTAGTCTTAGGTGCGGTTTAATTATTGCTTTTTTTTATTATAATTTTGACAACTTTCATGTATGTTCCATTACACAAGAAAGAGTTAATTTTCGATCTTTCTCAAGTCGTAAAGAAAGCTGTTCTGTAGATGACTTCCATATATACAAATAAAAAAAATAATAATAAAATATAAGAAATTTTACTGTGTTGAGCAGACAGCTGGGAACGGTACGGTATGGTATGGGCGTGATTTGGACTTGATAATTGCGATAATCTACGTACCACATTCACACACAAACAATGCGGGGATTATGTACCCAAAGTCCTTGGTCTGAAAATGCTTCATTCAGTGGAAAATAATTGAAGCAATACGATCCAATTTTCCGCGGAGGAGAAAAACTGTTTTCATTTCATCTGCATTTTTTTTTTAGCCTGTTGCAAAAGTGTGTTGCGTTAGTGTTTTTATCTGTTATATCTTCAACCTGAGAGAGAGAGAGAGAGAGAGAGAGAGAGAGAGAGAGAGAGAGAGAGAGAGAGAGAGAGAGAGAGAGAGAGAGTCTCTGATAATCTCCAATTTGCATGCGTTTTGATATTGTGGGATTTTTTCATAGTTCGGGAAAAGACAAATGACATTTGTCCTTTCGATAACGGGACTAATAATACGTAATTTAATAGCGTTATTAGGACTTGAATGGGTTTATTCTTTTTGAATGCATATCTACTCAATTTGAACTTATACCCATATGATGTAATTTCGAGAATTTTCAACCGTTCTCGAAATTATAGTTGTATATACATATATATATGTGTGTGCGTGTGTGTATGTATATATATATGTATGTATATATAAATACATATATATATACATTTTATATATTTTAAGAGGACTGATACATAGAGGTAGAAATTTTCAGCATACTATATATATTACAGGTGTATTATGTATGTCCTCTTGCATATATGCATTATAAATTTCCTCCATTAATGTACCAGTCCAGTGAAAATGTTTTAGATATAATGTCGAAACCAGTCAGGATTTACACACAGTTATTATTTTTTTGTGTGGTTCAGTATTTATATATATATATATATATATATATATATATATATATATATATATATATATATATATATATATATATTCATCCCTTACTTGTGCCTAGTATTGATAATTATCTCACTCGTGTTTTCCAGTTATTAATATTTTTCAATGAAAGAAGTAAACTAATAAGAAATTAATTAAATGATCTCATCACCACCTCTCTCTCACTCTCCCGCACAAATTTAACCCCCAAATCAGACACCAATCCATGACAGGTTTATGAATCAATAACTGCCTCAAAAAATCGAATATACCGGACGCGCGAACTTCCAATTCGCTGTTGTGCCGTGAATGGACAAACAACCATTTGAATGACGCCAAATTAACTTTCATGATGTTTTTATTTTGAGTGAAGCAACGGCGGCAGTTGGCCATATCATAAACTGAGCGGCGATTGCTTTAATAATGCGTTGACATGCAGTTATTTTCACAGCCGGCTGTTGTGCAATTGAAATTCACTCTATTTTATATGCAAAACGTTTCACTGGTTATTAATTTTTGGCACCTTTACTCTTCGTGGGGTGTTGGTTATTAAATTTTTTGGTAATATATGTGTATATATATATATATATTTATATGACACAAAAGTATATTAATATATATATATACATATATATACATATATATATAATCTATATTACACATACGTATATAATATATATATGTAATTATATGTATATATATATATGTATATATATATAAAATATATATATATATAATCATGAAGCTACAAATGTCGTTTAATATCAAATTCACGCTACCTCGAGAGTATCTCCGATGGAGAATTATCACCGAAGGGGAATTTATATAAGTGATAAATGAACAGGTACCACTGGGACGCGAACCCTTGACATGGACCCATTCAACGACTCCAGTAGACGTTACCACCGCGCGGTGGTAACGTCTACTGGAGTCGTTGAATGGGTCCATGTCAAGGGTTCGCGTCCCAGTGGTACCTGTTCATTTATCACTTATATAAATTCCCCTTCGGTGATAATTCTCCATCGGAGATACTCTCGAGGTAGCGTGAATTTGATATTAAACGACATTTGTAGCTTCATGATTGTATATAAATAACGGTGTGATAAAAAAAAAATTTCATATATATATATATATATATATATATATATATATATATATATAATTACTTATATGTATATTAATATATTTACTGTATACTATATATATGTATATATATATTATATATATATAGTATATATATAATTCATAAACAATTCTAAACAATCTACTAACACAACTTAAAGAACATCATCCCATTATGAGGAAAGGTGCCCAAAATTAATAACTGTTGAAAACGTTTTAGATATATATTAATAAACCGTGAATTTCAATGACAGCAGCTAGCTGTGAAAATAACTGCATGTCATCGCATTACTAAAGCAGTTGCCACTCAGTTTATGATATGGCCAACTGCCGTCGCTGCTTCATTCGAAATAAAAACATCATGAAAGTTAATTTGGAGTCATTCAAATGGTTGTTTGTCCATTCACGGCGCAACAGCGAATTGAAAGTTCGCGCGTCCGGTATATGCGATTTTTTTGAGGTAGTTAATGATTCATAAACCCGTCATGGATTGGTGTCTGGTTTGGGGGTTAAATGCTTGTTCGGGAGGGTGAGAGAGGTGGTGACGAGATATTTATTGCTTTTAATTGGTCCTTTTTTCGTTTACTTCTTTCATTCGAAAATATTAAAAAATTGGAAAAAAATGAGAGGAATGATTATCAATGCTAGATATAAGAAAGGGATAAATATATGTATATGTATATATATATATATATATATATATATATATATATATATATATATATATATATATATATATATCAGGACCTCATTCAAACTAGATGGTACCTAGCGGAGATATTTATTCAGAAAAAGTTACAAGCTTTCTAGGGCAAACAGTCCTCATTCTCAAGTATCCGTACACTTCCAGTTTGAATGAGGTCCTGTTAGTAATTCTATTAATGTACAGAACAATTGTGTATGTGATAAAGTTTATATATATATATATATATATATATATATATATATATATATGCATATATATATTATATATTATATATGTATATATATATAATGTCTGTATGCATGTATATATAAAATGGGTGTGCGTGTGTGTATACATGTGTATACATTTGTATTATTACCCCATTCCAACAAACACGTTGAAAGGGTTCGCATGAAGCTGAAGCTGAATAAACAGTGGATATATGTCTTTTCTACGAAATCGAACTCACTGTAAACTAGGATATAAAAAAAAAAGATGCTTTGATATTCCTGCCAAATATTCTGCTTTAGTCATTGTCAAAAAAGTTAAAAGCAACAGGTGTATAGTCTAATATTTTCTATATCAGTTCCTCAGAATGAGAGATGTTTCTTATGAAACACCGGTTGGTTGTAAAAGTGCAAATTATATAATTTCGTCAGATATAAAAAAGAAATTATTTTCACAAAAAATTTTATTGGCAGTCTAATATGATACTCTTGATAAGGAAGAGATATATAAAACGAATATTTCATTTTTTTATTAATATTTTTTAGTATCGTCAAAAATCTAGTTGCTTGGAGAGAATAAAAAAGATATTATGATATTATGATGGATAAATGGACAGATGTGGGTCTTGGTAAAGAAGAGATATAGAAAATAATTATTTCGTTTTTCTTATTAATATTTTTTTAGCATCGTAAAAAAAAAAAAAAATTTAGCTGCTTAGAGAGAATGAAAAAGCAATTATGATATTATGATGGATAAATCTTGATAAGTAAATCTTGATAAGGAAGAGATATGTAAAATATTTCGTTTTTCTTATTAATATTTTTTAGCATCGTCAAAAAAAAAAAAAAAAAAAAAAAAAATTAGCTGCTTAGAGAGAATCCAAACTGAGCACCGCATATAGAGGTTCCGGAAACCCTTCCATGCAATATTCATCACATGTTCCCCGATCCGCGACCCATTAGTGGGTAATTAGAAGCAAACATAAATTTTGCCCGTTTCTGGTTCGGCTAAACCACCGCCCCGGCGCCGACGCGTTCTCGTGAATAATAGATGAGATTCTCTCATTCCTTGGGCGCCGCGGGGAAATGGATGTCGGGTTGAAATGCCGCGTAACTTAACTAACAATCAAGCAACGACGACATTTTTCATTTTAAAAGTCTGAAGTTGTGGATGTGATTTGTTGTTCTGAATTTTCAGAAATGAGTTTTTGATAAAAAGTCTGAATTTATGGATACGTTTTTTTCTGTGAGGGGATCAGGAATGGCGTATGACACAGTAATGCCACCCTTAAAACAAACCATTTCAAATTCGTCCTTGTCGGAGATAGTAGAATAAAAACCGTCGACGCTTTCAGAAATGAAAAACAGAAAAAAGGTCTGAAGTTTTGTTAAAGCTAAGTGTATTCGAGATAATATTATTCATCAATATGAAACAATAATCGTTCTCTAACAGTAAATTTGTCTAAGGCACGCTTGAGGTACAAACAGTGTTAAATACTCTTGAATAAAAAAATGAAGTTAAAATATTCTTTACGTTAACGTAAAATGTTAACTACGTACGTACGGGAAATATATATATATATATATATATATATATATATATATATATATATATATATATATATATATATATATATATATATGTATGTATGTATGTATGTATGTACACAGAGTATATATGCGTGTGTGACTGTTGTGTGTGTATGTGTAAGTGCGTTTGTATGGGCGTAAATGTTTATACACGTGATTACAAACGCCTATAAAACAAGCCTAACTCAGTTGCAATTTTATCTTTACTATTCCTCTATCAGCCTTCTATTTCAAACTTAAAGAGGCATCCTATAGACACCTGGATGAACCATAAAGAAAATATATATCCCGTAGAAAAAAAATTTCGAAAAACCTCATAGAAAAGATGTTTGTCAAAGTGAGGCCGGAGTTTGCCATCACCCTCAAAAAAAAAAAAAAAAAAAAAAAAAAAGAGAGAGAGAGAGAGAACAAGCAATTAACATTATTCTGGTGGAACACTTAGAGCTCCCAAAGTGACTTCCCCTTCTTCTTTATTGGGCCGTTAACCTTTTTGGAAGGCATATTTAGGGCCTTTTTCCCCTCATTAACGCAAGAGTCATTATGTAATGCGTTGCTCCTAATGGGAATCCATTTGCTTGTAACTTTTGAGAGAGGAAAAAAAAATAGTCAGGTGAGCAGTTTTTGAACCTTTCGTTTTGCACCAAGTCTGAGACTAAGACTGACTAAATACTGGATTGTATTATTATTATTATTATTATTATTATTATTATTATTATTATTATTATTATTATTATTATTATTATTATTATTGCTAAGAAGGTATTTCAACGTAGACACTGATGAGGGGTGTTCGAAATTCTTTGATTTTGTATTTTACATAGTAATACAGTTTACTTAATATATAATTGTGAATTTTTATTACACATTATTATTATTATTATTATTATTATTATTATTATTATTATTATTATTATTATTATTATTATTATTATTATTATTATTATGAGGGAAATAGACCCCTCTCTTAAAAAGGTCTTATTGAAAAGGATGGCTGTATTGTGCGAATTTATCTTATATTTTCCTTATAATTCGCTGAGACTGAAAAGCGAATTATAAGGAAAATAAAAAAAGATCCTATACAAGATAAATTCGCATAATACAACCATCCTCTTCAATATTATTATTATTATTATTATTATTATTATTATTATTATTATTATTATTATTATTTTTATTATTATTATTATTATTATTATTATTA
>JANJGK010000048.1:3147499-3159157 GCA_039081455.1 Macrobrachium rosenbergii
CTGCAGTATCTGCAAAAATACAGAACTGAGAAAAATGGTAGATACTGCAGTTTCCCCTTGCCTTACTACTGATTTTGCAGATACTGCAAATGGGATCCCCTAAATAAAACATTGAAGAATCATTCTGAAACAGCAGTAACTTGTGTAGTAGTGTTTCACGAGCCCAGTAGGTGGCATATATCTCAGTTTCGAAAATTTTGCAGATACTGCAGTTTTCCATTTTAGGGCAAAATGCTATATTTACTAAAAGGTTTAAGTATTTACTAAAAATATGTGAACGAATTAGTTATTGAGTCTGTAGAACCTGTGCTGTCTTAATTAACGCTTAGATTAATTTTTTTTCAAATGATCAGATGAAACAGTCTGAAAATATTTCATTTTCATGGAGTCCAGTTTCCAGAATGAAGTTACCTAGCTTATTAATATGAATAATAAATGAAGTTCCATATGAATGGGAAATGGAGAAAGAAGAGATCTCAGTTATTAAGAAAAATAAATTAATAAATAGATAAGTTAGACCATCGTACACAGCATTATACGGAGACCACCGAAAGGTAGATCTATTTTCGGTGGCCTTGATTATACGCTGTGCAGGAAACTCGATTGCGCCGAAGAAACCTCGGCGCATATTTTACTTGTTTTTTTTTTTTTGTTATTGAAATCTCGCTCAAAAAATCCTCTTAAGCTGCGTTTTGTTGATGAGCTTTGAAATCTTCTTATTACGGGCTATTGTTTGGTTGAACTTTGCACTGAATGCGATATTTTTTTCTTTTTTTTTTTTGTTCCAGAAACTTAATTTACAATTTTACATTCCTCGTTTTCGTGTTGTCGGGTAAATGAGGCTCAATGAACGCGATTTTTTATTCAGAAATTGAATTTACACATTTACATTCATCGTTTTCGTGTATTGTCAGGCTCATTGAACCTGATATTTTTTCAGAAACTGAATTTACAAATTTACATTCCTCGTTTTCGTGTTGTCCGGTAAATAGGGTTATTTAAACGCAATTTTTTTTTCCAGAAGCTGAATTTACAAATTTACATTCCTCGTTTCCGTGTTGTCAGGTAAATAGGGTTCATTAAAAGCGATATTTTTTCTCTTTTTTTTTTTTTGTTCCAGAAACTTAATTTACAAATTTACATTCATCGTTTTCGTGTGTTGCCAGGTAAATAGAGTTCGTTTTTATGAAAAGGTTTACAGTTTTTTCATGTTTTATTTGAAATTCAGGAAGGTAGTTTGAAGTTTGCGAAATGTAAATGTGCTTGAAGAATATAATTTTTTACTTTGAATGAATAAGTTAGTGTCATTATGCCTGTGATGGTTTCCTAATTGGGCAAAAGTCCTGAACTATAAACAATTTAAAAAGCAATATTTCGCTGATGAGGTTTTTTGTTAATAGCAAAAGGTGCAGGATTTTATCAAATTTTTGAAAGAGTGTGATTTCGAAAAAGCAAAATGTTTCTTAGGAAAAGGCAAACTGAAAGTAAAATATAGAATAAAGTAAAAAATGCTTCTGTTCAGCGTAAAATCAAGGCCACCGAAAATAGATCTAACTTTCAGTGGTCTCAGTATAATGCTGTATGAGCCGCGGCCCATGAAATTTTCAGCCACGGCACGGTGGTGTCCTGTCCTATAGCGTTGCTAGACGCACGATCATGGCTAACTTCAACTTTAAATAAAATAACTACTGAGGCTAGACGGCTGCAATCTGGTATGTTTGATGATTGGAGGGTGGATGATCAACTTACCATTTTGCAGCCCTCTAGCCTCAGTAGTTTTCAAGATCCGAGGGCGGACAGAAAAAGTGCGGACGGACAGACATTGCCGGCACAGATAATTTCCTTTTACAGAAAACTAAAACCAACTTTTAATATTTTTAATCTCGTCTACTTTCTTTATAGTGTATCTAAGCTCTTAAGTCCTGGAGATTAAAAAAAAAAGTGGGAAAAATTGACGCGGGAGAAGCTACTCTAAAGAATTTTCACCAAAAAATTATAGAAGCCGGAAAGTTTAAAGAAAAAAGTTGAGAATCTTTTAATAAAGTAAAAGTCAATCTACTGAGGCTTTTGTAAGTGAATCTTGTTTTACCTAACTTGACTCTGGTATCAGATTCAACCTCATGGATGATTCTCAAATTCCAAAGATTCTGGTATCAAATTCATCCTCATGGATGATTGTCAAATTCCAAAGACTTTGATATCAAATTATTCTCAGATCCCAAAGACTTTGGTATCAAATTCATCCTCATGGGTGATTCTCAAATTCCAAAGACTCTAGTGTCAAATTATTCTCAGATTCCAAAGACTTTGGTATCAAATTCATCCTCATGGATGATTCTCAAATTCCAAAGATTTTGATATCAAATTATTCTCATATTCCAAAGACTCTGGTATCAAATTCATCCTTATGGATGATCCTCAAATTCCAAAGACTCTGGTATCAAATTCATCCTCATGGATGATTCTCAAACTCCAAAGACTCTCTGCAATATTAAAAGGGTGCTTGCATGTGCCTCTGTGTGGGAACTCCATTCCAAAACGTGATTAAAAAAAAAAAAGGAGTCTATTGTTACTACTAGTGTTAAACGCGCGAATACCTCTGCAAAAGCGAGCGAGCGAGAGTCCTTGTTGACTGGAATGCAATGCAATCAAAACACAATCAAGCCGCGTTGTCATCAAAGTTGAAGTCTCAGTTTCCTATTTCGCTCTCGAAACCACTCGCTTGCTCGCAAGCGGAGAGAGCAGTGGGATTGGGAGCCTCTCTCTCTCTCTCTCTCTCTCTCTCTCTCTCTCTCTCTCTCTCTCTCTCTCTCTCTCTCTCTCTCTCTCTCTGCTGATGGAGTTTAGCGCGAAGTAACTCTCACCTCTTTGTGTTTCTTCGTCGGCCTAATGGAAAGTTCGGTTGCGGCCTCATCGGCCTAGAAACTTCTGACGGGCTGCGTTTCTTCGTCCAGCTTCTCAGCTGTGGGTTGGGGAACTTTTATTTAAGACTTGTTCTCTGTTTGGATTTACTTACTGAACGTTGGACTTGAAATTACTTCGTTGGACACAGCAGTTGGCCAGTATCACTTTCCTGTGGTGAAGAGAGCTTAAAGGAACTGCTAATAGCTTTTGAATTCCGCTTTTTTTTCGTAAACCTCACTAGGCCTATTCAGTGCGGTGCAATTTACGCAATGGGTGTTTCGTATTTTCCTGTATTTACGTATTTAAGGAAATTGAATGTATATTGTAAATGTGGTTACCGTAAGAACAAATAGAACAGTCTTCTTCACAGTCCAACACATACTTCATGAAACAAGTGATTTTCTTTACAAATGAGAAACAGTTAAAAAGTGGCTGTGTTGCACACGCGCAAAGACACTATTGGTCCTCTGATCACTGTCATGTATTCTATTTCCTTTTAAGTTTTCTGTAAAAGAAAACTGTTGTGACGTCCCTGTCTGTCCGTCCGCACTTTATTCTGTCCGCACTTTTTCTGTCCGCCCTCAGTTCTTAAAAACTACTGAGGCTAGAGGGCTGCAAATTGGTATGTTGATCACCCAACCTCTAGTCAATAAGCATTCCAAATTGCAGCCCTCTTGCCTCAGTAGTTTTTATTTTATTCAAGGTTAAAGTTAGCCATAATCGTGCGTCTAGCAACGATATATGACAGTCCATCACCGGGCCGTGGCTGAATGTTTAATGGGCCACGGCCACAACAGAAAACTCGATTGCGCCGAAGAAACTTCGTGGCATTTTTTACTTTTCTTTTTACGTTTTTAAATTTTCATTTTTCTTTCTTGCATTTTGACGTAAAGGAACAGAAGATATTTTGGGAACGTGTTTCATCTATGTTGTAGAATTGAATAGAATATTGAATTTGGCCAAAGACCAAGCGCTGGGACCTATGAGGTCATTCAGCGCTGGAAGGGAACATTAACAGTAAGAAGGTTTGAAAGGTGTGACAGGAAGAACACCTCTCAGTTGCACTTTGAAACAATTGTTAGGGAGGGTGGAAAGCCAGATGGAAGGAAGAGAATATGAACGGAGGTACAGTAAAAGGAATGAAAGAGGTTGCAGCTAGGGGCCTAAGGAAGGGACGCTACAAAGATCCTTAAGTAATGCCTACAGTGAAAATGAACAAGAAAAAAAAAAAAATACCCACTTCTGAAATACACAAAAAAGAGTAAAAAAAAAAAAAATAAATAAAAGATAAGGATGGCGGATGTTGCTATTACCAAATTCACCACTGCTCGTCCAAAGAAAATGAACAAGAAAAAAAAAATACCCACTTCTGAAATACACAAAAAAGAGTAAAAAAAAAAAATAAATAAAAGACAAGGATGGTGGATGTTGCTATTACCAAATTCACCACTGCTCTTCCAAAGAAAATGAACAAGAAAAAAAAATAGAAAATAAATTAGAAAAATAATAATACGGGACAAATACCTGGTGGAATCGAAAAGCCTAGCAAGAGCCATTTTCGGTTTTGCGTCTGCATAATTTCCCACTCAATCTCGTCTTAATTAACTCGGTGACAGAATGCAAATGATCCTTCTTCATTTTTGGCTCCTCTGGACTTTTTTGGGGGGGGGCGGCGTTGATGGGATCTTAATTCGGATAGTGGGCTTTTAAGTCTGTTTTGCCTTGTAATTTGTCTTCTTTTTAACACAGTCTTCATTTGCTTCTAACCTTTTTTTTGTACCCTTTTAATTATTATTATTATTATTATTATTATTATTATTATTATTATTATTATTATTATTATTATTATTATTATTATTATTATTATTATCCAGAAGATGAAACCTATTCATGTGGAACAAGCCCACCACAGGGGCCACTGACTTGAAATTCAAGCTTCCAAAGAATATTATTATTATTATTATTATTATTATTATTATTATTATTATTATTATTATTATTATTATTATTATTATTATCCAGAAGATGAACCCCATTCATATGGAACAAGCCCACCAAAGGGGCCACTGACTTGAAATTCAAGCTTCCAAAGAATATTATTATTATTATTATTATTATTATTATTATTATTATTATTATTATTATTATTATTATTATTCAGAAGATGAAACCTATTCATATGGAACAAGCCCACCACAGGGGCCACTGACTTGAAATTCAAGCTTCCAAAGAATATTATTATTATTATTATTATTATTATTATTATTATTATTATTATTATTATTATTATTATTCAGAAGATGAACCCTATTCATATGGAACAAGCCCACCAAAGGGGCCACTGACTTGAAATTCAAGCTTCCAAAGAATATTATTATTATTATTATTATTATTATTATTATTATTATTATTATTATTATTATTATTATTCAGAAGATGAAACCTATTCATATGGAACAAGCCCACCACAGGGGCCGCTGACTTGAAATTCAAGCTTCCAAAGAATAATAATAATATTATTATTATTATTATTATTATTATTATTATTATTATTATTATTATTATTATTATTATTATTATTATTATTATTATACAGAAGATGAACCCCATTCATATGGAACAAACCCACCATAGAGGCCACTGACTTGAAATTCAAGCTTCCAAAGAATATTATGGTGTCATTAGGAAGAAGATAGAGGAAGTAAAGAGAAATACAGAAAGAAGATAGACCACGTATTAAAAAAGAAAGATATAAATTAATAAACAGGTAAATAGATAGAAATGTATTAAATGAGAGAAGTATAGTATTAGGGTAGTAATGCATTGCATTTTCGCTTGAACAGAAGTCCATATTCTTCCTAAAATGTAATGTCTAGTTTCAGTTACAATATTCAGTTTTATCATATCATTATCTTCGATTGCTTCTAAGCTTTTTCAGTACCACTATAAAATCATCTTATTCCTGGAAATTAATTTCTAGTTACAGTGACAATATTTAGAAGGTGAAGAGTCATGCAATGGTTAAAAGATCCACAATTGTACTTTAATAAATATAAGAACGATCTTTCGTGTTTTCCAAATTGCCTCTATGGCTAATATCTAAAGAGGTATGATGGGAAATATGAGGACGTTTCTGGTATTATAACTGTGAATATACATAAGAATTCAAAGCTGTGGATCTTTTGGTCCGCTGGTATAGTGGTTAGTGTCGTGGCATGCCACTTAGATGTCGCCGGTTCGCGGCTCCCACAGGGAGATGAAAAATCTCTGGTTCTGTATCATGATCAGTTACTGCTGCAGTGTGGGGTCTGTGGTTGGAGGTTGAAACCAACAATGTTTGGAGGCTTGAATTTCAAGTCAGTGGCCCCTTTGGTGGGCTTGTTCCATGTGAATAGGTTTCATCTACTGAAGCAGTAATAATAATAATAATAATAATAATAATAATAATAATAATAACAACACCACACGGTTTGCGACAGCCATATAATCTATGAGGATATTATTTGATCTATGAAATATCTAACTGTAAGGCCAAGCACTGAGGCACTTTCTGCCATTCAAAGTTTCAAAAAGCATCAGTTATTTTCAGTACTACACAAACCTCGTTGGTGAAAATATGTTTCAATTCATCGTTATAAAACATACATGAAACACGTTCCCAAAAATCTTCTGTTCCTTCACGTCGAAATGCAAGAACGAAAAAAAAAAAAATGCGACGTAGTTTCTTCGGCGCAATCGAGTTTTCTGGTGAGCCGCTGCCCGTGAGGCTTCCAGTTACGGCCCGGTGGTGGTCTGTCCTATATCGTTGGCAGACGCACGATTATGGCTAACTTTAACCTTAAAGAAAATAAAAACTACTGAGGCTAGAGGGCTGCAATTTGGTATGTTAGATGACTGGAGGGTGGATGATCAACATACCAATTTGCAGCCCCCTAGCCTCATCAGTTTCAAAGATCTGAGGGCGGAGAGAAAAAGTGCGGACGGACAGACAAGCCGGCGCAATAGTTTTCTCTTACAGAAGACTAAAAGTAACAAAAACTTCACACCTTACTAATGTTGCTTGAGTTAGCGTCAGCAATGGCCGCGAATATTAATCTCTGTCGTGGGAGGGACATTAGGAGAGGAGGAGTGCTTGGTCGAAAGCGATTAAGGAGGCAATTCGTTACGAGTGTTGAAAAACCTTAATGGTTTGTGAGTTTGGGTACAAAGTCTTTCCGGAAATCCATCATCATTTTATTACCTAGATTTCGCCTCCTTTTCATTTTTAGTTTTCCGTAAGAGAAAACTATTGTGCCGGCTTTTTGTCTGTCCGTCCGCGCTTTATTCTGTCCGCACTTTTTCTGTCCGCACTTTTTCTGTCCGCACTTTTTTCAGTCCGCCCTTAAATCTTAAAAACTAAGTACAGTAATAATGTATATGTGTATATATACATTATTATTGTATATATACATATATATGTATGTATATATATGTATATATATATATAAATATAAATATGAACAAAATCATTCAAACACGACATCATAAAAAAATAAAAATAAAAAAAAACACAAATTTCACCAAACTACAGACGAGGACAGAAGAGACCTCTGTCTTCCAATGACCTGATAAAAACGGAAAATGCGAGAGGTCAGTATTCCCTCTTGCGAGGTAATGTTCTGCCTCCTGTGAGGGCTCCGTTGCCTCTCTGGAACTGCCGAAGTGTGGAAACCGATCTGACAGTTCCATTACAGTGCGTATTGACTATTCTGTACTTAGGAATTCTCGATATATAGTTAAAGGAAAGTTCGTTCGGAGATGATGATAATAAGGATGATGATGATAGTGATGATAATGAAAATGATGATAATGATAATAATATAGTAAGTGGAAAATCAAATATAATAATAATAATAATAATAATAATAATAATAATAATAATAATAATAATAATAATAACATTGTAGTGACTGGAAATTTTTGTAAATAATAATAATAATAATAATAATAATAATAATAATAATAATAATAATAATAATAATAATAATATCAAACAGAATGGCTGCATCATTCGAAATATCTTATATTGAGTATTCTTTGTATAAAATTGAGAAGACTCAATATAAATTCATTCGAAGGACGCAGCCATCTTTAATAATAATAATAATAATAATAATAATAATAATAATAATAATAATAATAATAATAATAATAATTTGATGGTGATGGTGAGAAGGTGGATGATATTATATGGTACACAATTAGGTCTGTTTTTTTTTTCCTATTTTACCCATACCTCCCATATCTCCGTATTGTCAGTTTTTCATATATATATATATATATATATATATATATATATATATATATATATATATATATATATATATATATATATATATATTTATATATATATATACATATACATATATATATACATATACACATGCATTTGTATGTATGTATATATAGTATATATATTGTGTGTGTGTGATAGTTTTTAATGATAAAATTCGTCAGGACACACTGGATCTTCAATCAGCATTCGAAAGACATTCCATGTCTCACCTTTTTTTGAGTTAGATCTACAAACCATCAGTTCCTCTGGCTATATAATCTTGTTCTAAATTATGAAATCATTAGCCTTTCCAGGGAATATATTCCTCTGTGGTCCAGTGAAGCGGAAATTGATATTTTTAAAGCGAGAACTTTATCTCGACAAAGGCGAAACCTTCTTTACCTCCGCGTGCTGCTGTGGTTCCTCCGTAAAGTTTCTCTGTTGAAAAATTCAGTTTACGTTTCTCTTGTTGAACCACAGAGGAATTCCTACCCCCGCCCCCCGGAAGGCTTATGAATTCCCATTCCAGGACGAAGAATGCATAGCCAGAGGAATTGGTGTTTTGGGAATCTAACATAGAAATAAATTTTGAAAATGTTGACCGTCATGGATTATCATTTGATATTTGATTGAAGACGCAGTGTGTCCTTACTTGCAAATTTTCTCAGTAGCAGTAACTGACGTGTGAATAAAAGTCAATTTGAAGAAATTGTGATATAAAGCGCTGCTATTAATACGGTAATCATGTAAGGTATAGGTAAAATAAAAAAAAAAAACAGACTTCAATATGTACCATATTTAGCTATATAATAACAGCCAATATGTACTTTATTGACTTTTATTATTTGTTACAATTAAAATCAAAAGAATAATGTCAGGGCTGTTACGCTTTTATGCTCTAATAATTAGGGCGATGTCTATATGCGGAACAGATATAATTGGGAGGGAAGGTCTTTTTCCAAAATGTAAATCATAATTTTTGATTATATGATTTGATGTTTTTCTTTTTACGAACTTAATCAGTGTCTCAGTGTAAGTAGGAGATAGGGCGTTACCAGAGAGAGAGAGAGAGAGAGAGAGAGAGAGAGAGAGAGAGAGAGAGAGAGAGAGAGAGAGAGCGTGTGTTGGACTTACCACAATTTGTTAAGAAAGTAAAATTGTAAGCCAAGATCTGCTCAGTGTCAGAAAACAATTATATATAAAGTGTTTCTTGAAAGTTATTCTAGTTATATAATGATTCATTACATGAAAATTCAAGTTACTCACTAATTATTAAAACGTGTTTAGAAAATTGTATTATATAAAACGCACTGTTTTTTATATACAATTTTTCCCGTTGCGTGACCATAATAGCCTACAGATAATAAAACATTTTCTTAGACTTACCATCGTCCAGCCCGGGGACAGCTTACCTCATATTAGACAACTTGTTAGAAGCTTTTCAGCGGCTCTTCCGTACACTTGCTTATATTTCTGTCACTATTGATGGTATGGGCACGTCAGCTCTCACCATGAAGACTCATTTAGTTGAGTGCCATAAGAACTATAATAACTTTACTTTTCTTTTTATTTTGAACTTATAAAATAACTATTACAAGATTATCTTTTAAGTCGATGAAGGTAAAGTAAATATTATTTATACAACTCTTTATTTTTGTTTTTGATTTTTGTACTTATAAAACAAATATTACAAGGTTATCCTTTTAATGGATGAAGGTATCACTAATTATTATTTATGAACGTGTTGCCTTTACTCTCTTTTCTTTTATTATTTTATTATTTTAATTTTACCGTTATAATCGGTGGATGATGGATGGTTGAGTAAAAAGGGTACCAAACAGGTATTTTTTTTCTTTCCACTTTTAATAAAAGTAAGAAAGCAAGACCCTCTCTCTCTCTCTCTCTCTCTCTCTCTCTCTCTCTCTCTCTCTCTCTCTCTCTCTCTCTCTCTCTCTCTCTCTCTCTCTCTCAGTACTCTCTCAGTATAAAGTAAGAAAGGCAAGAACCCTCTCTCTCTCTCTCTCTCTCTCTCTCTCTCTCTCTCTCTCTCTCTCTCTCTCTCATGAAAGTAAGAAAGTCAAGACCTACCTCTCTCTCTCTCTCTCTCTCTCTCTCTCTCTCTCTCTCTCTCTCTCTCTCTCTCTCTCTCTCTCTCTCTCTCATAAAAGCCAGAAAGGCAAGACCCCCCCTCTCTCTCTCTCTCTCTCTCTCTCTCTCTCTCTCTCTCTCTCTCTCTCTCTCTCTCTCTCTCTCTCTCTAAGCATTTGAACTCATTTCCTTTACACAATATCCATTCAGGCCAAAGTAACATTTTTTATACTTTTATTTTTTATTTTTTTTCTGGAGAAAACCATTGAGAGAAAATGAAAAAAATCTCTTAAAGAAGACGAAATTAAACAAAAGGTATAATACTCTACAAAGGAAGACGCCTTGAGAAGACTTTAACCCCCTTCCTTACCTACCCCCACCCCAACACTCCAACCACCCCCCACCCCCCCACCCCCCGCCGAGGAATTTTGCCTTGATGTCGCGGCAAGAGCATAAAAGCATTTTACGACAATGGGTTCAGAAGAGAACCTGCATATTGAAGCTGAGGAAAAAAAAAAGAGGGGGGGAATTACCCCTTGGAGAGAAAGAAAGGGAGGGAATTATCCTTTGGGGAGGAAGAAAAGGGGGGGGGGAATTACCCTTTGGAGAGAAAGAAAGGGGGCGAACAGAAGAATGTGTCTTATTGAGGTCAAATGCGAGAATTGGAAAAAAAGAAGTAATTCTGAATGAGGAAATATGTAATATTGCAATCAAAAGAGAAGTTCTATATTAAATGGTGGTGCGCGGGAGAGAGAATGGTCTTAGATAAAGAATATAATTCATAATAATGATAGCAAGGAGAACCTCCAGTAAATGGTGAAAGTTTTTTGGGGAACTTTCGTTAAAGGAGAAAGTTCTAAGGTGAAAGTGGTGATAGCAAGGAGAACCTCCAGTAAATGGTGAAAGTTTTTTGGGAACTTTCGTTAAAGGAGAAAGTTCTAAGGTGAAAATGGTGATAGCGAGGAGAACCTCTAGTGAATGGTGAAAGTTTGGGAACTTTCGTCAAAGGAGAAAGTTCTAAGGTGAAAGTGGTGATAGCGAGGAGAACCTCTAGTGAATGGTGAAAGTTTGGTAACTTTCTTGAAAGGAGGAAGTTCTAAGGTGAAAATGGTCAATCGATTCTTCCAACCACTTTCACCTTAGAACTTTCTCCTGTAACGAAAGTTCTCAAACTTTCACCATTCACTGGAGGTTCTCCTCGCTATCACCATTTTCACCTTAAAACTTTCTCCTTTAACGAAAGTTCCCAAACTTTCACCATTCACTGAAGGTTCTCCTCACTATTTTCACAATACAACTTTCTCCTTTAACGAAAGTTCCCAAACTTTCACCATTCAGTGGAGGTTCTCCTC
>JANJGK010000048.1:3159257-3179643 GCA_039081455.1 Macrobrachium rosenbergii
CTGAATGGCCGAAAGTGTCTCAGTGCCTGACCTGTCAATCTAAATTTCATAAATCCCATCAAAATCACTAAGAATAAGACCCTGGGGTGGCATAAGGCTAGTGAGACCGGAGTGGAGTTGGATGGAGTGCATCAGGGAGTAGCTGAGGGAGTGAAACTCGAAGAGGAGGATGAGTAGGAGTAGGAGGTGCGCTGGACCTTGGGAGGTTGAGGAAGGGTGAGGAAAAAAGGTGAGGGATGTGAGGAAAGAAATATCATTGTTCACAGATTCGAAGAAAGAGGAATAGTTTGCTAAAAAAAAGAAACAAAAAAAAAATCACGACGTCATGTGATTAAATTGTTGAATATTAAAAATCCACAATTATTTTAATGAAGTTGTGAGGCAAGAAATATCTTCTCTCACAAATCCTACGGAAGAAGAGGAATAGTTTGCTAAAAAAGAAGTAAAAAAAACCACGATGTCGTGATTAAATGGTACGGTATAATAAAAACCCATAATTATGTATATAAGCAAATTGTATGAATTGTAAAAGTTAAAATTTTCGATGTCGTGATTAAATTATTGTATATTACAGATCTTCATTTATTTCAATGAACTTTATTATTTGTAAGAGTTAAAAGCAAAGTCTCTTGAACACCCAAGCGGCATTTTTTTATTGGTGCGGAAAAATCAAAGGTTTCAAAAATAAAGACGCGTATTTTTGATGCCTCAATTTTCAGTGTCAATCACTCTTGTGTTAAATAAAGAGCGCGTTTTATATAATTGTTAGGCTCCGTAGGGTAGTAGTGCCGTCAGTGCACCTCACGTAGTGTACTGTAGGTATTACTTAAAAGGTCTTTGCAGCGTCCCTTCGGCCCCTAGCTGCAACCTCTTTCATTCCTTTTACTGTACCTCCGTTCATATTCTTTTCCTTATATCTGTCTTTCAGCCATCTAACAATTATCATAGTGGAACTGCGAGGTTTTCCTCCTGTTACACCTTTCAAGCCTTCTTACTCTCAGTTTCCGTTTCAGAGATGAATGAACTCATAGGTCCCAGCGTTTGGCCTCTGGCTAAATCCTATATATTCTATCTATAATCGTGTGGTTTCATCCAAGACTTGCATTGCTTCCTCTGATAAGCTTTCTAAAACCATTTAAGCCCATAGCTTGTCATGACGACGTTTCTTGTTCCTCTGGGGAGGCCTCTAGGCCTAGGCATTCGTCTTGGCTATGATATTCTGATTGTCCCAGATCTAATTTATTCTTGATTATGACATTCGAATTTCTATTTTCCGTTTTTTAGTCTGCCAGGCCCCAGGGCGTGTGTGAGAACACAGACGAATTTATAATATATATACAGTATATATATATATATAATATATATAAATATATATGTATACATAAATTATGTACTGTATATAAATGTATGTATGTATATATATATATATATATATATATATATATATATATATATATATATATATATATATATATATATATATATATATATATATGTATATCAAGCCACTTCTTGTTGACGGAAATTCTGTGCTTCCTTGTACTCACATCAATATTATAGCTTTATTTCTATTTTTTTTTATATTAAGGTTCAGTTTCCTCACACTTAGAATTCTCTCCTCTCTCTCTCTCTCTCTCTCTCTCTCTCTCTCTCTCTCTCTCTCTCTCTCTCTCTCTCTCTCTCTCTCTCTCTCTCTCTCTATTTTGGCAACTTGAGTGAACGACTCTCTCTCTCTCTCTCTCTCTCTCTCTCTCTCTCTCTCTCTCTCTCTCTCTCTCTCTCTCTCTCTCTCTCTCTCTCTCTCTCTCTGTTTTAGCAACTTGAGTGAACGAATTTGTTGACAATATTATCAGCATATATTAACGTCTATGCTGCATTAAACTGTATTATTTTGCCTACAAGTACAGTTAACATGTTAAATAACAAGAAAAAGTTATACTGGTTAGCTGTATAAAGTTTCCTGGATATTAGTGATTTTTGGCGTCTAACTGAGCGAACTGTTCTTTGAAGTTACACTCTGAACTGATATCTTTTCCGAGTCGAAGTAAAAAAAAAAAAAAAAGTGGCTATTATGAGCATTCATTGCTAATCTGTTCAGCGTATCACTTCATTTTAGCAGCTACAAAGGGATGTTTTGATGTTATTGCAGCGCGGAATTTTTATTAATTCAATATCATTGAATTCAAAAGCAAATGTTTTCCGTAGTCTAAATTTAGTGAAAGTGTTGCGCGTTTGCGAAGACTGAAAATAAGTAGTATTTGGTTTTCAGGTTTTACTGATGATTTTGCTCATTCAGTTATTTTTTTTTTGTCATTTGTAGTGATAAGAGAGGATTGGACCTCGTTAGAATAAATCTGCGTGGAAAAGGAATATATTTCTTAAAGACTGAAAATAAATAGTATTTGATTTTCAGGTTTTAGTGATGATTTTTGCTAATTAAGCTAATTTTTTTTATTTATTTTGTCATGTGTATTAATAAGAGGAGACTGGACCTTGTTAAAATGAACCTGTTTGGAGAAGATATATATTTCTCAAAGACTGAAAATAAATAGTATTCAGATATAAAATTTCATTGACGATTTTGAAAGTTAAATCGTTTTTGTATCATAGGAATTAATAAGAGAGGATTTTGGACCATGTTAAAATAAATCTGTGTAGAGAAAAAATATGTTTCTCAATTATCTTTTTATCATATTTTGGATTTATTAGTTTCACGTTATTATTATTTTGGTCGCTCGTGTTTTAACATACATTCAACAAACTGAGAAAACAATTGCACCTAAGTTTAACTCTGTAAATTTCCTCTGCATTAGTTGCTTGCATGGTATTTGTCATGCTTGCTTAAAAGCGTTCAGAAAACTAGAGGCAAATTTTACAAGGTGTCTTCGAATTGCTACACATGAGTCGCCCAGTTCTACTAACTTAGTTTGATTTTGAATCAGAAAAATTATAATCAGCTTTTAAACGAAACACTTTTGTACATATCATCTTTGGGTCTTGACTTGGCTATTATTATTATTATTATTATTATTATTATTATTGATGATAATAATAGTAAAATATTTTGTCCTTAACAGTTTTTGGTTCTGGAATCGATAATTAGTGAATATTAAAACTTTGTCCATAATTTTTTTCTTGAACTGGTAATTAGTAATAATAATAGTAATGATATTATTATTATTATTATTATTATTATTATTATTATTATTATTATTATTATTATTATATCAACCCTTCTTAGCAATCGCTTCCAAAATAACGATTCCTTTATTCCTTATATACTGTACTGTATTTCCCAAACTATTTCAGCCTCTTACCGAGAGATGAGTTTGTCTTCCATAAAAACAGATAAAAAATGCGCCGAAGTTTCCTCGGCGCAATCGAGTTGTCTGTACAGCGTATAATGCTGTATGCAACTTTCAGCCACGGCCCTTGAAGCTCATACCTACAGCCCCTGAAACTCAGCCACGGTCCGGTGGTGGCCTATGTTGTTGGTACGTATAGCGGTGCCTGAAGTACGACTGTGGCTAAATTTAACCTTAAATAAAATAAAAACTACTGAGGCTAGATGGCTGCAATTTGGTATGTTTGATGATTGGAGGGTGGATGATTAACATACCAATTTGCAGCCCTCTAGCCTCAGTAGTTTTTGAGATCTGAGGGCGGACGGAAAAAGTGCGGATGGACAAAGCCATCTCAATAGTTTTCTTTTACAGAAAACTAAAAGCAGTCACTAAGCTTTATAAAATTATTATTATTATTATTATTATTATTATTATTATTATTATTATTATTATTATTATTATTGTTGTTGTGTTTTTACAGAGTGAAAGGGCAAAATATGGATGGTCACGAAAGGGCAGGGAACTACTTATAATTTTTTAAAATTCTTCTGGTGTTTATTGGCAACCCTCCTGTCTTGTAGGAGTTGTGGCGGCGGGGGGGGGGGTGATGGTGATAAGCAAAATTAGACAATAGAGAGATAGGCTTATCCTTGATGAGACCTATTGTAGAGGACGAATTCCTTAATCTTAATTCTCTTTCAGGTGTATGGTGGACGACGCAAGTATAAAGACGGATAGACATATATGACATGACATTCTTACATACAGACATGACATGACATGACATGACATGAGTACAAGCATACATACAGACATGATATGACATACATACATACCTGATGTAATTGCATACATACACGATATGACATACACATATACATACATACATGACTTGACATGACATGACATGTATACAGGCAGACATATGACGTGACATGACACACGCATGCATGCGTACATATATACATACAAACGTACATAGAAACATGCATACATGACATGATATATATACAAGCGTACTTGACATGACATGACATGACATGTATACGTACATGGTCATGTCAACATACTCATGATTTGTTTATTGTGAAATGGTAATTGTGCAGAATACTGAAGTGTATTCGTGGTAAGCAGACAATGTTATATTCTGCACAAAATTCAGTCATTTTACTCCGCGTTGGACCCACTATTATTAGAGTCCTTTTATTCTGACTTCTTATACCACTCCAGCTATACTGATGTTAAATATATATATATATATATATATATATATATATATATATATATATATATATATATATATATATATATATATATATATATATATATATAGTCACTATGCTACCAAATTTTTTGATACACTTCGTTTCCACACAAAAAAAAAACTTTGCTATTTCGGCATATGTTCGCAATATTTTCTACGTTCCCTGTTTATCATAATTTTTCTCTGGGACTGTATATGCCAAATTTGCCTTCACCCCATACTCCGAAATTCCCTACATATATGTATATATATATATAAATAAATATATATATATATATATATATATATATATATATATATATATATATATATTAAATAATATGCATATAAACTGTATATGTACACACACAGGGTTAGGCAGTAACACACGGGTATACGCACAAACAAACACCATTCACCTTTGTTTATGAACTCTTCTCTATCATTAAAACGACAACAAATAATAAAAATAAAAAACTTTCCAACATCGCGACTGACAATTGGTAAGATAGTTAAGTGAACAGTATAAATTGTATAAATTAATTGAACTCTCCCAGGAAATTCCAAACCTCCCGGGTATTGTGTTGGCACCGACATGAATATATTATACAGTACATCCGGCACCACCAACAAATGCAAGCAGAGTTCTCTTGTCACAAAAAAGCAAAATGAATGTTGATGTCGGCGAAGTCTTATAATTACGTCTGTTGACTTTCTCGCTGGATCCGGAGTGAGCTGTCAGTGATGTGGATGAAGGATTCGCGTTGGATGTTTCAATTGGTGGAAGTGTTCAAAAGAACAGACATTCACGTCTCCATTTTTAAGTGTGTATATATATTATATATATACATATATATACAGTATATGTGTGTGTAACTATATATATATATATATATTTAATATTTTTTCTTTGTACAAATATATAGTATATATATAATTTATATATGTATATATATAAATATATATATTTGTGTATTTATGTATGCAAAGCCAGATCATAATGATTATTAATTCTTGCAAAAACTGAATCCTGAAACGATACTTCATGAATCTCAGCATATACTGTGGCCTCCCCTCAGGGGGGTAGCGCCGTCAGTGCACCTCATGCTGTGCACTGTAGGCATTACTGTAGGTTCTTGGCAGCGTCCCTTCGACCCCTAGCTGCAACCGCTTTCATTCCTTTTACTGTACATCCTTTCATATTCTCTTTCTTCCATCTTACTTTCCACCCTCTCCTAACAGTTGATTCATAGTGCAGCTCAAAGGTTTTCCTCCTGTTACACCTTTCAAGCCTTCTTTACTCTCAGTTCCCTTCCAGCGTTGAATGACCTCATAGGTCCCAGCGGTTGGCCTTTGGCCGAAAATCTATATATTCCTATTCTATGCTTATACAGTATATGACAGAGATTGCGCAATTTTGATGCATTCATTTTACTGATTTTCCTGGTCGTTGGAGTTCTTCATTGGCGGGGTGGGTAGAGCTCTCGGCTAGCACGCTGTTGGGCCAGCGTTCGACTCTCCGCCAGTGAAGAATCAGAGGAATTTGTTTCCGGTGATAGAAATTCATTTCTCGTCATAATGTGGTTCGGATTCCACAATAAGCTGTAGGTCCCGTTGCTAGGTAACCAGTTGGTTCTTAGCCACGTAAAATCAATTTAATCCTTCGGGCCAGCCCTCTCTAGGAGAGCTGTTAATCAGCTCAGTGGTCTGGTTAAACTAAGATATACTTAACTGGTCGTTGGATTTTTACTTTTCTGTTGTAAAAAAAAAAAAAAAAATATATATATATATATATATATATATATATATATATATATATATATATATATATATAATTTTTTTTCCATTGAAGGGAATCTAAAAGCAAAAGGATCTTCCCCCCCACCCCCCACATGCGTTTCTTCAAGCATCCTGGGGCTATTCAAGTATGAGATTTTTCAAATAACCAGTAGGTGGTTCTCTTGATCCCGTATTGAACGTATGAACAAACATATAGCGATCAGTAATAAACTTTTTTCAATTGCCAGGTCTGAGTATTGAAGGGAAGACCGGTTGCAATGAATCATGTGAAATTATCTTCATCTCCAGGAGCAGAAATCTTTATATGACTCGTATAAATAAGCAGTTTTCCAGTCCAGCCTTCATTGAAATATGATAACTCGAGAATTAAATACAGGCTGTTGAGAATGTCGGTTTCGTTCGTGCCTGGAAATTTTATTTTCGTGTTATCTCTTTTCCAATATCCTTTCAGTGGGAACATTTCCTCGTGGTAACTAAGATAAGGAGGGGCATTCGGAGTATACATTCCTCTCTCTCATTTCCCTTTTCAGAAAACATTAAAGCGGAGGCGATCTCCTTCTCTTAGTTTTCTGAAAAGAAAACTATTGTGCCGGCTTTGTCTAACCGTCCGCACTTTTTTCTGCCCGCCCTCAGATCTTACAAACTACTGAGGCTAGAGGACTGTAAATTGGTATGTTGATCATCCACCCTCCAATCATCAAACATACCAAATTGCAGCCCTCTAGCCTCAGTAGTTTTGATTTTATTTAAGGGTAAAGTTAGCCATAATCGTACGTCTGGCAACGATATAAGCCAGGCCACCACCGGGCCGCGGTTAAAGTTTCCCGGGCAGCGGTTCATACAGCATTATACCGAGACCACCGAAATATAGATCTATTTTCGGTGGCCTTGATTATACGTTGTTAATTTGCATTTACAAATGCGTACATACAACACACACAGACATATTTATATGCGTGTGTGTCATGCTTATGTACGTGTGTGTGCATGTAAATTCATACAAGCATGTATATATTTATACATACATGTATTCATAAACAGTATATTTATGTTTTATGTTTATGCATGTGTGTGTGCATGCAAATGCGTACATCCGTGTGTGTGTTTGTGCTGTATGTTTTAATGGTTCCCAAACGATCAGGAAGCTGTGGGCGATCGGTTAGTGCTTTGACAGTCACCCACTCTCCGATTTTCCTTCCCAAATGAAATGGTGACAGCTGTTGCTCATACCAGTCGCAAGATTGCAAATGTTGATTTTCCAAATGGAATATAGGTAGCTTCGTTACCATCAGCAATGGTTTTGACATAATTTTGCAATGGCCTGAGTATTCAGCTTATAAGATTTTAAATCATCCAATTGTCGTTCTATCATTAAGATATCTTTTTAAGTAGTTTTGTTGTAAGATCAACTTATACAGCGTAGTAGTCATATATTATGATTAAACAGGTAAAAAATGCTCCGAAGTTTCTGCGGCGCAGTCGAGTTTTCTGTACAGCGTATGATGCTGTATGAAACTCTCAGCCGCTGCCCATGAAACTTTCAGCCACAGCCCGGTGGTGGCCCGTGTTGTTGGCGCCTTTAGCGGTGCCAGACGCACGATCGTGGCTAACTTTAACCTTAAATAAAACAAAAACTACAGAGGCTAGAGGGCTGCAATTTGGTATGTTTGATGATTGGAGGGTGGATGATCAACATACCAATTTGCAGCCCTCTAACCTCAGTGGTTTTTAAGATCTGAGGGCGGACAGAAAAAGTGCGGACGGACGAACAAAAAGCCATCTGAATTCAGAAAACTGGAATTTGTCAAGATTTTCCTTTGTTAGGCTTGGAGTGTGAAAAAATGGACTTTGTTCTCCCTATTCTGTTATGTTCATTGTAACAGCAACATTCATTGTAATAGCATGAGGATTGTTGTCTGACAGACGCGGCTGTTGGATGTTTTGTAGTAATGTGCTTTGTTTTTTGTCACTTAATGTCACAGGAAACTGTCATTTCCGGTTCTCTGAACACAACACAAAGGAAGAATTAATATGCGTTTGTGACCTGTAACATTAAAAAAAAATATATATATATATTTTGGTCACGGGAAGTCATTTGATTCAATCGTGTTGTGTCTTACTGGATTTTGAAATATATGGGTCAGTTAGATCTATTTTGCGTTAAATATCTGTTCTACAAAAGAATGTTAGTCTATTAGTTCCCCGTAAGGAGGTAGAGCCGTCAGTGCACCCCACGTGGTGCACTGTAGGCATTATTAACGGTTTCTGCAGCGTCCCTTCCTTAAGCCCCTAGCTGCAACCTCTTTCATTCCTTTTACTGTGCCTTCGTTCATATTCTCTTTCTTCCATCTAACTTCTCATCCTCTCTAACGATTGATTCATAGTGCAGCTGCGAGGGTTTCCTCCTGTTACACCTTTCAAAAATTCCTAAGGTCAATTTCCTTTTCAGCGCTGAATGACCTCATAGGTGCCTGCGCATGGCCTTTGACTTAAAATCTATATTCGGTCTATATAGTCTTTATTTGTTGAAGCACCAGAGAGAATATTTGGGAATCTTGTGTACCTTGACATTATATAAAATAATTCATGAATCGTGTGTGGGGAATATTAGTAAAGCAAGTTTGGTTTCCTGAATTTAATGAGAACTTCGGAACGTATAAGGTAATTATTTCTGCTTGAAGTAATCACTAACGTAGCTGATACTCGCGAGTGATAAATTCGAGTTCTCCTTTGCTTGTAACATAACATAACATGACATTTATTAAAGTCGAAGGTCAGTCAAGTTTTGTTTGTATTCGAAACAAAATGTTTGATGAGAATTGGAATGACAGAAGTAAAGTTAATGATAATCTCTGCTAAATTCTGTTTTTACGTAATTATTCCGATTCCCGTCCTTGCTTCATGTATATATATATATATATATATATATATATATATATATATATTTATATATATATATATATATATATATATATATATATATATATATATATGTATATATATATATATACAGTATATATATATATATGTGTGTGTGTAAGTATGATCAGTTTACTGTGAATTTCTGGCTGTCTTTACCTTTTCGTAATCGTTGTTACAACTCTCTAATTCCCAATCAATAAGCAGGTCACATTCAGAGAGAGGTCAGTGTAACAATGCGTGTGAGGAGAATGATTGCATGATTTTATTTTTGCCTGTACGCGTCACCGTATTAGGCCTGACATGCAAGTATGTGACGCTGTTTGCTAGGTGAGACTGTGTCGCCAAAATGATACGAGAGAGAGAGAGAGAGAGAGAGAAAGATGCAACAATTATAAATATATGTGTATATATATGTAATATATATAATGCTTTATATATATATGTATATATATATTTACTCCGTATCCTTACTTATAAATATCTTAGACTGATTTTTAAGGCGCGATCGTGAACGACTATTGCATAAACCCATCAAAATTGCAAACCAAAATATAATTTAATTAAAAAAAATTTACATAACTCAAAAACGGAAAGACGAAAAATATAATCCTTTTAGATAACGCCAATTAAAAAAGGGGGGAATATCTCGTCTCATATTAAAGGAAATGCATATTCATGAATAGCGGAGCCTACCGTTATTAGGAGTCAAATAGATTTACAAACGCGTAGTTTTCCACCTTCTATCGTTCAGTTTTCACAGTCTATCGCTCAAAATGAAAGTCAGAATTGTACATTTTTCAAAGTTAGTTAATACAAATCTCAGATCTTTACATAGCTAGTGGTTATATTCCGAGAATTACTGGATAAGTATGCAAAGTGATGACCAAATCACCGCTTAAAATGTTTTTATCTTTCATTATTCTGTAATTGAAAGTAAATCTATACTTCGTTTTCCAAAAGAGATTCAACTATATAACAAGTATTTGGTACGCACTGAGGCATAGTAATTCTTCCAAATTAATTCTCACAGTGCAAACATTCTTTTTACAACTATCGGAGAATTCGACTCTCACTGAAATTGACATTCGGAAGAATGAAGCAGTAGGTTCCCAGTGATCAAAAGTTACAGTGACTGAGAAAAGCTCTGTATCAAGGAGAAAATGTAATTCTGTTTTCATATAATCACGCCGGATACTTTTATAATAGTTTTATAAATTACTTTATGAAGTGAGTCAATATAATTATAGACGTACAAATGAATTCATGAAGTAAGTCAGTATAATTAAAGTCGAATAACTGTCTGTAAATGCTCAGCATGAACTTTGGTATTTAGAATTCTCGTGGTAAATGATTTAGATGCATCTAGTTTCCCGAATGAACGCTGGAAAACTTTATACGAGGAGCTTTTATCTGCTATTTACTTATGCCGTCGAAAAACTTATCAGAATATATATATAAATACTTTTTATAGTGCCTTAATGATTTGTGAACAATTGAGGTACGAAAGTCATCGTTACTGAAAATGATTTTGAAGGTTTATTTTCTATTGCTTGAAAATTCTCCGGTAAGATTAATTGTGACCGTCATGTTTCATTTATGGAAAACTCGTCCGGTTTGTGTTAAATTCTTTTGACCCGTGAATATTCCATTGTTTCCCTTAACATTTGGCTTTTAAACAGTAGAAAAATGTATTTAGTAATTTCATGCGTCTAGTACATTGTTCTGTAATTTATTCATACCATAAGCAAATTAATGAAGAGTACTATAATACAAACATCATAAAAGCATATTTGCTTGATACATCTTACTGCTTGCCTAAGATTTGCCTCAGATTTGTTTCATCCGAAAAGCACTTCAGATCTTTCATGATGATATCTTTAAGCCCTTTTCTTTGCCTTCATATTCCAATCAGTTCAATCCTTTTAGAAAGTATATATAATAATTTTGAACCATCTGAGAAAATTTGTTCGTCATATTCACTCCAGTGCATTGAATAACAGATTTCAAAAAAGAATAAGTCGAGGAAGTCCTTACACCGACAACAGACTTGCTAGAATGAATCTGTGATTATTATTACAAATTTAATATATGATTTCCATCATCAATATGGTTTCAGTGAAAGGGAATTTCTACATTGTTGAATGCTACATCTATTGGAGTAAAAATAATCCTACAATGTTGTGGGAAATTCTGATTTTCAAATTGATAATGACAGCCTGTGGAGACCAAGTCAGAATAATCCCTTCGTGAAATAGACTTCGTGATGTACTCTCAAAATAAAATGATTAACGTCACCCCTAAATATATTTTCACATAGCGTTCTAGGTACGAATCATTTGCATATTACAAGGAAGGAATTAATTTCTGATATATCATTTCAGTTAGGAATGGGTATATTAATCCTCTGCTGATCTGCAGTTGACGTTACAAGATTAATGCTTCTGTATCGAGTGCAAGTGAACTCGAAGTTCAACCCTTGCTGTTATGTAATATTGGATGTAAATTGATGAAGGTGTTTGTATTCAGAGACAAAATGTTTTTGAAATGTCAGTCAGCTCTGATACTAGGAACTGAGAAATGTTTCATTAAGAATCTAAATTCATTTTACGTTCAGTGATCATGCAAAGGTCGCTGGTTTACCAGTCTTATTAACTATATATATTTGTAATATGGCTTTTTTGCAAAACTGATAAGGTAGATTAGCCCTGTATAACTCAATAATAATAATAATAATAATAATAATAATAATAATAATAATAATAATAATAATAATAATAATAATATTCTTTGGAGTCTAAATTTCTAGTCAATAGCCCTTTTGTTGGGCTTGTTCCATATGAATAGGGTTCATCTTCTGAATAATAATAATAATAATAATAATAATAATAATAATAATAATAATAATAATAATAATAATAATAATGATAATGTGTTTTTTTATGTTGCTTTCCTCATTGCAAAGAGACTTGTCTGTGATTTAAGAGGAGGAAAACTCCCAAGAAAAAACAGTCAATATAAACAAGTGCACGTGTCCTTCAGAGAAACAGTTAGCCATGTCAGAAATATTAGAGTAAAATTCAGAAAAATTCGAGTAAATTTCAGAAAATTAGAGTAAATATCAGAAATATTAGAGTAAATTTCAGAAATATTAGAGTAAATTTCAGAAATATTAGAGTAAATTTCAGAAATATTAGAGTAAATTTCAGAAATATTAGAGTAAATTTCGGAAACATTAGAGTAAACTTCTGAAATGTTAGAGTAAATATCTGAAATGTTAGAGTAAATTTCTGAAATCTTAGAGTAAATTTCAGAAATATTAAAGTAAATTTCTGAAATATTAGAGTAAATTTCAGAACTATTAGAGTAAATTTCAGAACTAATTAGAGTAAATTTCAAAAATATTAGAGTAAATTTCTGAAATATTAGAGTAAATTTCCGAAATATTAGAGTAAACTTCAGAAATAGAGTAAATTTCTCCTTAAAAGATAGTGAGTAAGTTTGCTCCTTACGCCATCACGGGCAATAAATCTCGCTCCGCAACCTCACGGGAGGATGAAGTCATTAGTATTAAAAACATTTCACGACAACAGATTAATCTCATTATAGCCATTGCATTTCTGTTTAGTGAATGCTGTGACGAGCGATCAATTATACCTCATTTGTTTACTTATTTATTTGTTGATTTATCTGGTTTTCTTAATAACTGTTCTCTTGGTTCTGCATTTCCCATTTAGCTTCTGTTACTTCTTTCGAATGAACACCATAATAATCTTTGGAGGCTTGAATTTCAAATCAGTGGCCCAATCAGTGGCCCTTATGGTGGGCCTGTTTCTTATGAATAGGGTTGAGCTTAAGAAAGCAGGTAAGGCAAGGAAAGAAGTAGCTTAAGACAGGAGGCAAGGAAAGTAAAAAAAAAAGTAGGTAAAGAAAGTAGGTTTCGCAGTATCTGGGACACGACAAATCCATCCACTTATCACGGTAATATGCCCCCGTTTCTGCTCTCCTGGGTAAACGCATCACTTAAAATGCTTCGTTTTGTAATTCTGGTGACTGTAATCCGTGACTGAGCTGTGTCTCGTTTTTATGTTTTTTGTATCTGGGGTCGAGAGATGTATTTTCTGAAACGTGTTTTCGTGTAAGCTTATGCATCCATGTTATTCATTACAATTAATTTATTCGTTTTTATTGGTATGTTGCATGAGAAGTAATCATATTATTAGATCATTCCTTTTATAATCGTATTTGGAAAATCGAATATTTTTTCTTTTTATCATTATATTTGCAATCTTATATTGTTATGAGAACATACTCTTTAGTTTTCTGTCAAAGAAAACTATTGTGCCGGCTTTGTCTGTCCGTCCGCACTTTATTCTGTCCGTCCTCAGATCTTAAAACCTACTGAGGCTAGAGGGCTGCAAATTGATATGATGATCATCCACTCTCCAATTATCAAACATACCAAATTGCAGCCCTCTAGCCTCAGCACTTTTTTTTTTTATCTTATTTAAGGTTAAAGTTAGCCATAATCGTGCTCCTGGCAACGATGTAGGATAGGCCACCACCGAGCCGTGGTTAAAGTTTTAGGCGGCGGCTCATACAGCATTATACCGAGAACACAGAAAGATAGATCTATTTTCGATGGCCTTGATTATACGCTGTACAGAAAACTCGATTGCGCCAAAGAAACTTGTTATAATTGTATTTGGAAACTCGAATATTTTTTCTTTTATAATACTTTAAAATTCTTCTAATAATCACCGAAGGTTATGCGCCTTTCAAAGCCGCCTTTGATAACATAACTTAATTATATTGACAAATCAAATTTCTTGTTTAAAATAATTAAGTCCAGCGAATTTGTTTTTACGATGTGTGCGGAAACCAGAAATTCGTTTTTGACTGAAAACATGAAATGTGGAGAAATTATTATTTGTTGTACCCTTGCGGCTTCGCTAATTTGATTCGCGTATTAAAGCCAAAAAACATTTTCAAATATGAAAAAGTTCCCCAAATTATTTGCAGCAATCGAGACACATTAATACGCGAAACGTCCGTTATTCCAGCTTTGTTCATCAGGCGAATGGGTTACTCTGATGCTAAAAAAGTATTTTTCGAAGATAGAAAGGTTTGATGATAGCCGGTGCGTGGAAGGATCTGTGATAGATGGATCTATTCTTTCTATTTTTTTTATTTTTTCCCTTTAGACTTTATGTTAAAATGTTTCCTAGAGCTATTCCGCAGATTGAACGTTTAGATGTGTGTGTATATAAATCTCAGACATTATTTTTCGTCGATATTCTAGATCCACTTTTGCGCTCTCAGAAACACTTAGACTTGTGCATTCCGTACATGTAGTAATAGTCTCATCCTTATATTATTGTGTGTGTATATATGTATATGTATATATATATGTATATATATATATGTGTGTGTATATATATTATATACATATGTATGTATATATTTATATATATAAATATATGTATATATACATATATATCTACAGTATATATACATAAATATGTGTATATATATACATGTGGATGCATATATATATATATATATATATATATATATATATATATATATATATATATATATATATATATATAAATTTATTGCGTTGGCATATGTGTACATATATGTCCGCACACGTGCGTGCACTTTGCGCGTGCAGTTGAAGTGAGCCGCATTGATTGCAGCCCCCTTTCAGACACGTGGAAGAGTCAGATATCCGAAAGTCCACCATTATTATTTTCTCGCTTTCTCTTCTGCGTTCTCCTTTCGCTCCAGCGTCCAAATGACTGAGTTGAAGTGGTTGGGTGTCTTCTCCCATTGTCGCTTTGCTCTCAAATTACCGCAGGCACCAAAATCAATCTCTCTCCCAGTCAGTGTCTCTCTATTTTTCCGCTTCCTTCCTGCGCATGCGCCCGCTTCGAGACGGATCCCTTGTTTGTTTTGGAGGAATGTGCGAATTGCGAGCGTAACTTCAGATCGGTGGTAAGGTCAGGTTTTTATTTATTGTAGGTTATGGTAGGATGTTTTGGAGGTTATGGTAGGATGTATGGTTTATACATAGTGGTGGTGTCAGGATGTGGTTTATGCACGGTGTTGATGTCAGGATATGGTGTATACATGGTGTTGATGTCCTTTCTTGTTGCGCCAAATCGATAAATGGTTTTGTTTTCATTTTTTATTAATCTCACGTATATTGTGTTATGAACTCAATGCTCGTCAGAAGGTTTCTTTTCGCCACGGAGCAAGTGTTCAGTGAAGACCACCCTTGTGGAGCCCACACTAAGTCTCATTCGTACCCTGAGGATGCGGGAATAAACAATTCCACGAAAGCGCTTGGTACGGATTTTCTGATTTTTATTTTTCTATGGCTTTCGCTTATTATTATTATATATATATAATATATATATATATATATATATATATATATATATAATATATATATATATATATACACAGTACATATATAATATATATATACATACATATTTGTATATTACATTATATATATATATATATATATATATATATATATATATATATATATATATATATATATATATATATAAATATATTTATATATATATATATATATATATATATATATATATGTATGCATGCACGTGATTACGTACAAGTATGGACACACACGGCCGATATCTAGAGAAAATATCACATTAGGGGAAACAAGCACCCATCCCTATTTAGCGCGAAGAGTCGCTATAATTCCCCATCTACCTCTTCCGAGGTCTCTATGGCGACTGCCGCTGACATCTGATTCGGAATTCTGTAATCCAGGAATCAGATCCCGTCGTTAACCGAAGGGAATCGGGATTCTCATCATCAGCTATGCATACAATTATGTCAGGGCTGAGGGGTTAAAGGACCTTGGAATTCGTAGACGGCTGGGGATAACGTTCTGCTCGCACAGCAGTAATGCTGTGACTGTGCTGTAATTATGGCCGTGAAACAGCAGAATTGAATGCGTTGTTATGGGGTCATTAAATGGTTTGGATGATTATGTTGTCATCATTATTGTTTTCATTATTATTCAGATGAACACTATTCATAGGGAACAAGGCCACCGGTGGGGGCCATTGATTTGAAATTCAAACTTCCAAAGAATATGGTGTGTTATAAATTATTATTATTATTATTATTATTATTATTATTATTATTATTATTATTATTATTATCATTATTATTATTATTATTATTATTATTCAGAAGATGAACCCTATTCATATGGAACAAGCCCACCACAGGGTCCACTGACTTGAAATTCTTAAGCTTCCAAAGAATATTAAGGCGTTCATTAGGAAGAAGTAAGAGGAAGTAAAGGGAAATATAGAAAGAGGAGAGAACTCACTTATTAAAAAAGAAAACAATAAGTTAATAATTAATTAATAGATAAAAATGCATTAAAATTCATGTATTCTGAGAGAGAGAGAGAGAGAGAGAGAGAGAGAGAGAGAGAGAGAGAGAGAGAGAGAGAGAGAGAGAGAGAGAGAGAGAACGCTTCACACACAAGCATTAATCATGCGCTAAACTGCATGATTGGAAATGAGCCCATGAATGATATTTTGTATGAGATGTACGATACTGAGAGAGAAGAAAAACAACGAATATTGGACAGTTGTTCCACTGTCATTCCTTGTCCTTCAAGCCTGGGCTAGATACGGTCACACAGTTGCCTTCCCACCGGTTATTTACCATTATTACCTTATTTATCATTATTACCTTAAATATATGTATATATATGTGTATGTATATATGTGTATATATATATACATATATATGTATATTTATATATATATATATATATATATATATATATATATTTATCATTATTACCTTAAATAAGATATCGTTTATATAACTCATAGAGTAGAATTAAAAGCATTGGTCTTACTCTAGAGAAAATTGGTTATATATATATTTCAGAGAAAATTGGTTACATATATTTTAGAGAAAATTGGTTATATATCTTTTAGAGAAAATTGGTTATATATATATATTTTAGAGAAAATTGGATATATATATTTTAGAGAAAATTGGTTATATATATTTTAGAGAAAATTGGTTATATATATATTTTAGAGAAAATTGGTTATATATATATTTTAGAGAAAATTGGTTATATATATATTAGAGAAAATTGGTTATATATATTTTAGAGAAAATTGGTTATATATATATTTTAGAGAAAATTGGTTATATATATATTAGAGAAAATTGGTTATATATATTTTAGAGAAAATTGGTTATATATATATTAGAGAAAATTGGTTATATATATATTTTAGAGAAAATTGGTTATATATATATATATTTTAGAGAAAATTGGTTATATATATATTTTAGAGAAAATTGGTTATATATATATTAGAGAAAATTGGTTATATATATTTTAGAGAAAATTGGATACATATATTTCCTGAATGTATTCAGAGCCTTCAGTTCCTTGTTATTCGCAGTGGGGAGTGTATTATTTTCTGAATAAAAGATATATATATATATATATATATATATATATATATATATATATATATATATATATATATATATATATAATATATATATATATATATATAATATAGAAAATGATAATGGAGAGGAAAGAGGGAGGGAGAGAGAACAAACGAACGCTTGTACCTTCGTTCTATAAACCAGATTTAAATTGGGCAAAGTTTTATGGCACCGGAAAAAACCCGAGAATTAATAGCAATCGACTTACAATATAAGCACCCAAAAATGAAAGGCCCTGTAAGGGGCAGGGCCATCAGTGCACCTCACGCGGTGCACTGTAGGCATTACTCAAGGTTCTTTGCAGCGTCCCTTCCTTAGGCCCCTAGCTGCAACCCCTTTCATTCCTTTTACTGTACCTCCGTTCATATTCTCTCTCTTCCACCTTGCTATCCACCCTGTCTAACAATTGATTCATATTGCAGCCGCGAGTTTTCCACCTGTTACACCTTTCAGGCCTTTCGACTCTCGATTTCCCTTTCAGCGCTGAATGACCTCATAGGTCCCAGCGCTTGGCCCGTGGCCTAAATTCTCTATTCCGTCCCATTCCAAAACTGAAAGGAAATGAAGTGGAATATGTATGCCAGAATAAATTCTCTTCCTCAGGACGCGCGAAAGAACATTCATCAGACAGAAATAGAAATACCTTTCTATTTAAGAGCGCGACTCGGCGAATTCAATTATGGGATAGATTTTCCAAGCCCCAAGGAAATCCTACACCCGGAATGTCGAGAGAGAGAGAGAGAGAGAGAGAGAGAGAGAGAGAGAGAGAGAGAGAGAGAGAGAGAGGCAGGTTTTAGGAGAAGTGATGGGTTTAATTGGTGCAGCACGCAATTTCTATTTATCTGCGTTGAAATTACGAGCTACCAATTTGGACGCGCTCTCTCAAATTCAGAGACGATAACGCGACGGGCGAACAGTTTGAGATTTAATGCCAATGATTAAATGATGCTAAAAAAGCAAGTAGAAAATGACCCGAAGTTTCTTCGGTGGAGTCGAGTTTTCTGTACGTCGTATAATCAAGGCCACCGAAAATAGATCTATCTTTCGGTGGTCTCGGTATAATGCTGTATGAACCGGGGTCCATAAAACTTTAACCACCGCCAGGTGGTGGCCTGGCCTATATCGTTGCCAGAAGCACGATTATGGCTGACCTTAACCTTAAATAAAATCAAAACTACTGAGGCTAGAGGGCTGAAATTTGGTATGTTTGATGATTGGCGGGTGGATGATCTACATACCAATTTACAGCCCTCTAGCCTCAGCAGTTTTTAAGATCTGAGGGCGGACAGAAAAAGTGCCATCTCAATAGTTTCCTTTTACAGAAAACTAAAAAAGGGTAGAGAGATATGGAGGATTGGACAATATGCAGAAGCGCATAGTTAATAATGTGGAGTTATTGAGAAAGACTTCGTTAATGAATAGAAGGGCAAGAAGAGAGTTAAAATCATAATTTTGAAGATGGTGGGTGTTGACAGTATTAAAATGTACTCTATGTCCCTTGGAGATATTAGACTAAAAATAGCACTGGAAGGCGAAATACCTGTGAAATAAGAGAGGTAACCAGTAGATCTTACCTCCAGTCAGTGCACAGGTCAGACTCGCAACCCAAAGAATTATTTTCAAGTGGACTTACAACTTAGATTCTCAATTATTTTGCCCATAACATAATTTTCAAGCAGGACGGAGGTTGTGTAAAAACGGATAGAGAAAAAACTTTATGATTCTCTCTCTCTCTCTCTCTCTCTCTCTCTCTCTCTCTCTCTCTCTCTCTCCTCTCTCTCTCTCTCTCTCTCTCTCATTGTTAATCGTAAGGACAAGACTTGGACGAGAAAATCTCTCTCTCTCTCTCTCTCTCTCGAATTGTTAACCGTAAGCTCTCTCTCTCTCTCTCTCTCTCTCTCTCTCTCTCTCTCTCTCTCTCTCTCTCTCTCTCTCTCTCATTGTTAACCCGCAAGGACAAGAACTTGAACGAGAAATCTCTCTCTCTCTCTCTCTCTCTCTCTCTCTCTCTCTCTCTCTCTCTCTCTCTCTCTCTCTCTCTCTCTCTCTCATTGTTAACCGAAAGGGCAAGAACTTGAACGAGAAAATCTCTCTCTCTCTCTCTCTCTCTCTCTCTCTCTCTCTCTCTCTCTCTCTCTCTCTCTCTCTCTCTTATTGTTAATATCCCTATTTTATAACCTATGGCTGCGGATACTTTCTTCTCAAGCACACACTCGCTACATTAACATTCCCTCTTTCTTTCCCTTATTTAATCGAGTTCCCCTGATCTTCAGATCTATTTCACAAATAAATTTCTCCTAAGTTTATAATCAATGTCCATATAATATAAATATATTATTCAGCATCGACATAAATAAGAGAACCAGGATTCATGCGATATGTATACGGGATACGTTTTGATACAAGCGGTGGAGGATACGTGTGGCTAATGCGAGATAAAAGATGGCAAGGAATACGAAAATGGAAAGTTAATTACGATGAAACTGAAGAAAATGAAGCGATGAAAAGAATAACAAGAGCAGGGGAGAGAGAGAGA
>JANJGK010000048.1:3189743-3216521 GCA_039081455.1 Macrobrachium rosenbergii
AGATGAGTTATCCATAAATAAAACATGACGGTCGTGACTAATCTTATCAGCTAATTTTCAAGCAATATAACATAACTTTGAAGGTCATTTTCGGTAACGATGACTTTCGTGCCTCAATTGTTCACAAATCACTGAGGCATTTTGAAATGTATTCTTCTTCATATTGTGCTCCATTTCCAGATAGCATACGTCAATATCAGAAAACCTCCAGTTATAGAGATTTCCCGTCGTTCATCCGGGAAACGAGTTGCATCTAAATCATTTACCGCGAGAATTCCAAATACCAAAGTTCATGCTGAGCATTTAGAGACAGTGATTCACCTTTAATTATATTGTACTCACTTCATGCAGTCATTTATTACATCTATTACAAAAGCTTGGGGCGTGATTAGCAGAAAAGATACTGCGCTTTCCTCAGTCACCGTAACTTTTAATTACTAGGAACCTATTGCTTCATTCTTCCGAATGTTAAGTTCAGTGAGTACTGAATTCTCCGATACTGTTGCAAAAAGAATTTTTGCACCGTGGGAATTAATTTGGAAGAATTACTATGCCTCGGTGCGTACCAGATACTTGTTATATAGTTAAATCTTGTTAGATTTACTTTCATTTACAGAATAATGAAAGAGAAAAAGCGGATATTTGGTCATCACTTTGCATACTTTATCCAGTAATTCTCAGAATATAACCACTAGCTCTGTAAAGATTTGAGATTTGTATTAATTAACTTTGAAAAATGCACAATTCTGACTTTCATTTTGAGCGATAGACTGTGAAAACTGAACGATAGAGGATGGAAAACTACGCATTTGTAAATCTATTTGACTCCTAATAACGGTAGGCTCCGCTATTCATGAATATGCATTTCCTTTAATATGAGACGAGATATTCACCCCTTTTTTTATTGGCGTTATCTAAAAGGATTATATTTTTCGTCTTTCCGTTTTTGAGTTATGCATATTTTTTTAATTAAAGTATACCTTCATTTGCAATTTTGATGGGTTTATGCAATAGTCGTTCACGATCAAGTCAAGATGTTAGGAAATGATTATCATCCAATCATGTTTATCTGAACGTCATAAGGATAAGGAATATATATATATATATATATATATATATATATATATATATATATATATATATATATATATATATATATATATATGTAAAGACAAAATCCACGCAGGAAAGAGAAACAGTGGAGTGCTGCAAGGCCTTTCGACTTATGGTCCTTTACTTAGCAGACTCTGCTAAGTAAAGGACTACAAGTCGAAAGGCCTTGCAGCATTCCATTGTTTCTCTTTCCTCCGTGGAATTTGTCTTTGTTTATACATTCATCACGTTCCATATTTTCGTGATTCAGCAATATATATATATATACATATATATATACATATATATATATATATATATATATATATATATATATATATATATATATATATATACATATAAAACTGTTGCTTCTTTCTCAGGTATTATTTTGACGATGTAGTCTCACCTAGCAAACAGCGTCACATACTTGCATGTCAGGCCTAATACGGTGACGCATACAGTTAAAAATAAAATCATGCAATCACTCTCCTCACATGCACTGTTACAATGACCTCTCTCTGAATGTGACCTGCTTATTGATTGGGAAATTAAAGAATTATGTTAACGGCTACCATAAACTAATATAAGTGATTGGATTTTGAAATTTGAAATAGATAGACGGACAGACATCCCAAAGGAGAATACAGTATTGCAAAAATTCGGTGTACTGATTAATATATATATATATATATATATATATATATATATATATATATATATATATATATATATATACACATGAAGCGAAGACGTGAACGGAAATGATGAGAGAAAAACAGAACTCAGTACAGATTATTATTATTATTAATTTTACTCTTATGGTCGTAATTCTTATTCACAGATTTTGCCTCCAGTATAAACAAAATTATATTGACCTTGGACTTTCATAAAGTAATTGAAAGCATTTCCAGATTGAGTTATGTTAAGAGCAAAGGAGGACGCGAAGTCAGTTTTCATGGCTAATTCCACAGTCCGGGTCTAGTGTAGGGAAATTCTTGACAAATCCTGAGGCTAATGATTTGTATAAGTTAATCTTAAGATGAAACTATTTGAAAAAGATATTTCAATAGTAGAACGACATGTTTCGAGGGATTTAAATCTTATGCTGATGAACAGTGGCTGTTGCAAAACTAATAATAATGGCAATATTAACCAAATAATTTTAGTAGCACGAGTCTTGAAATGGAGAAACAAATCCACTGTTATATATGGGTACAAATATATTTTTAAAAATAAATCTCTACAGAGAGCTTTCGGGAATCTGTTCGATTCCTCTTTCAGTCCAGATTGAAAAGGGGAATCGAACAGATTCCCGAAAGCTCTCTGAAGAGATTTATTTTTGATAATATTTATACCCGTACATAACTGTGGATTTGTTTCTCCAATGGCAATATTACCTATGACGAGATTAGGTTTATTTTTTTTATCTTTTTTTGAAAGTCAAAATTTACAAGCTAGGAAAGGATCTTAGGAGACTGGTGTAAGCGGCAATAGGTCAATGGTCACTATCAAACTTTATAAGCAAACAGTGAGGTGAAGTGGATAACTGTCACCACAACACACCGATAATCTGAAACCCATCACCATACAACAACGGGTCCCGCAAGGGGGAAGTGCCGTCAGTGCACCTCATGCTGCGAACTGTAGGCATTACTAAAGATTCTTTGTAGCGTTCCTTCGGGCCTTTGCTGCAACCACTTCCATTCCTTTAACTGCACCTCCGTTCATATTCTTTCTTCCATCTTATTCTCCACCTTCTCCTGACAACTGATTCACGGTTTTCCTCTGGTTACGCCTTTCAAACCTTTTCACTGTCAATTTCAGTTCCAGCGCTGAATGACCTCATAGGTCCCAGCGCTTGGCCTTTGGCCTAAATCCTATACTCTATTCTATGACCCCCATAATACCGCATTAAACTCTGCTGTTTCATGACCACAATCACAGCCCAATAACCGCATTACCGCTGTGCTCGCACAGCGTTCCAGTCCTCTGGGAATTACCAGACATTGTATGCATTCCTGATGATGAAGATCCCGATTCCCTGTGGTTTAGGAAGGGGCCTGATTACCGGCTTGCAAAATTCCCAAATTGGATGTCAGCGGCAGTCGCCATATGGACCTCGGAAGGCGTAGATAGGGAACCGTAGCGTCTGTTCGCCCGAAATAGGGACGGTTGGTGTGTGAGTGTTTCCCTAATGCGAGATTTCTCTTAATATAGACGTGTGTGTGTGTGTGTGTGTGTATCGATACAATAAGTAATTGTATGGGCATACGTGTATGTACACATATATATATACTGTATATATATATATATATATTTATATATAGTATATGTATGTTATATATATATATATATATATATATATATATATATATATATGTATGTATGTATGTATGTATGTATGTATGTATATGCAAATACATGTATATATATACAGTATATATATACATGCATATATATATATATGTGTGTGTGTGTGTGTATGTAGAGCCAAAATCTTATGGAACAATATTCAGCCATTAAGCTTACGTAATCCCCAACAGTCTTGAAATTCACCTTTTCATTGCTTAGCATTAAAGTATGAAATCAATCCTATAATGTTAGAAATATTACTAATTCTCTCCTAATTATGGTATGGTAGACAATAAAGTGTTCGCTTTTGTTTATGAACAGAGAACCATAAAAGCATAAGTATATGTTATTGGAAGACCGTAATTGCGCGCGTATTTACATACATAGAAACATTCATGCGTGCGTATTCATGTACGTGGAACCACGTTATGCCGTCCGGTGTCGGTAATTGGGTTTTAATGTAACGTGTGTTTGGGGAATCATAAAATTACCATCAGTGACCTTAGATGCGTTCAGACTGCACAAGGCAGTGGTCGAGAGTTCAAATCCGGATACCTTGGGAGAGAGAGAGAGAGAGAGAGAGAGAGAGAGAGAGGTATTTTTGGAAGAAACAACCAAATTTTGGAAAGAAATTATACAGCGCACACACACACACACACACACACACACACACACACACATATATATATATATATATATATATATATATATATATATATATATATATATGCAGAGAGAGAGAGAGAGAGAGAGAGAGAGAGAGAGAGAGAGAGAGAGAGAGAAAGAATCAAGTCTTGTAAAACTGACCCCGTCAAAACCTGCATCACATATCAATAGACACGGACAACAGAAAACTGAGATAAAATTTGGAAAAAAAGTCGAAAATGTTCCCCAGCCTTTCATGATTATCGAAACAATGAATCAAAGGCTTTTACATCAATGACTAATTACCGAGTACAAGTTCATGAAAATGAGGCTCTTTCACCAATTAACATATTTAAAAAATCATGAGCACGCCTTCTCGCCAAAAATGTTCTCGAATTAACGAGAGCAGTAATGTCTTACATTTCGTTTGGAAACTGGAGATGGAGATAATTAGGGTGAATAACTATGTGCATTAGAGGTAATTAACTAACAGAAGAAAATAATCTTGTAAATTATTTAACTTGAGTTATATGATTTGTAAGTGACACTTGAAATCTAGTAAATATCTAGTCTTTAACCTTGGTAACATAATCTCTATTAATACTTTGTAGAAATCTAGTAACTCTTCAGTCTTTAACCAATGTAATATAATCTCTATTAGTTGTAGAAATCTAGTAACTATTCAATCTTTAACCATGGTAATATAATCTCAGTTTATTGCAGAGATCTAGTAACTATTCAGTCTTTAATTATGGTAATATAATCTCTATTAATACTTTGTAGAAATCTAGTAACTATTCAGTCTTTAACCATGGTAATATAATCCCTGTTAATTGTAGAAATTTAGTAAGTATTCAGTATTTAACCATGGTAATATAATCTCCATTAACACTTTCTAGAGAATAACTGATAGGGCACTTAATAATATATCTTTATACATCAAACGAAGAACGAACATCAGCTGAAATCCACTTTCAGGTAATCCAGGTCATTCGAGGAATTATTTTTGAACCCATCAGGCAAAGATTAAGATTCAGACACAAAAAAAAAAAAAAAAAAAATAATGTTGAAAGAGAAAATGGATGAATTAGTATGATGCACTGAATTGCGTTTGCAACTGCAAGTAAATGACAGAGAGATTACACCTTATCATATTAATAATCTTTTTGATCCTTGCGCTTTGAACGAGGGCTTATCTTCTTCTATAAATATGTGCAGTGAAAACATTCTGCGTTCGGACCGTGATCCCGGAGTGTTAATGATGTAATCCTTCGCTTCAGGTTAAATCGCTCAGAACTGTTTGCCCGGAGAGAGAGAGAGAGAGAGAGAGAGAGAGAGAGAGAGAGAGAGAGAGAGAGAGAGAGAGAGAGAGAGAGAGAGAGACTTTTTTATTAGGGAAACAACCACACTATATACCAATGTATATGTATGTGTGTGCGGGGGTAATATATGTATATATATATTTATTTATTTATTATATAATATATACACCCCGCCATCAACTTCACTCTCAAATAAGCTAATACATATAAAAGATATCTACATTTCAACCCCGTACTATTTAACATGACAATTTAACATCACACCATTTTGGGAAAAAAAGATTTTTAATGCACGGAATTTATTTAATCTTTTAATGAGATCACAGCCATGGCTGAAGAATGCGTTGACAATCTGACGAAGGATTTACTATTGAACCAAGATCACATGAGCACAAGCATGCTTACGTTCCGCCGATATTATTCAGTCTGTTCCACAGGACGTCAGGCTAAGAGAGAGAGAGAGAGAGAGAGAGAGAGAGTCCTTTTCCTAGGAATTGTGTTTCCGCAGACTCCTAAGTATTTCCGGGACCTGCAGTTTGGTCACGTTCCCGTGTCCTTAGTCAGTTTGTACTGAGCCTTCGCTGGTATGTAGTCACGTCCACGCGTCCGGTAGAGAGGTTTTACCGAGCTTGCTTGGTAAATGGATTTGTACCAGTCGGTGAGGGAGGAATTCTTCGTCATGTTTGTCGAATGGGTTACTAAGCTTCCGTTCCCAGTCACCTGTTTATGTATATATGTTTATGTATGTATATATATATATATACATAATTTTTTCATGTTTGTCGAATGATCTCTGTTCTTCTGTTCCCAGTCACCTGTTTTTGTATGTTTATGTATATTTGTATGTATATATGATAGATATAAATAAATGAGTATTTATCACATCACCGCGAATTTTTTATACACATACATTAAGCTAATTTACAAATGTCGTTTAATATCCAATTAGCTCTACCTCGGAAATACACACACACACACATATGTATATGTATGTATATATATATATATATATATATATATATATATATATATATATATATATATATATATAAATATATATATATATATATATATATATATATATATATATATATATATATATATATATATATATATATATGTGTGTATATACCGAAGGGGAACTATAATTGATAAGTGGTACGTCATCTCACGGGATCCAGCCAATGACACGAGAACCAACAACGTTCAGTGACGCGCCTTAAACCACCCAGCTATCAAGAGAAGTACAAGTTGATACCGACTGTGCCGTACAAACTACTGAGGCTAGAGGGTTGCAAATTGGTAGGTTGATCATCCACTCTCCAGTCATCAAACATACCAAATTGCAGCCCTCTAGCCTCAGTAGTTTATATTTTATTTAAGGTTAAAGTTAGAAATAATAGTACTTCTGGCAAAGACATAGGTCAGGTCACCACCGGGCCGTGGTTGAAGTTTCATGGGCCGCGGCTCATACAGCATTATACCGGGACCACCGAAAGTTAGATGTATTTTCGGTAGCCTTAATTATACGATGTACAGAAAACTCGAAAGATAGATCCATTTTCGGTGACCTTGATTATACGCTGTACAGAAAACTCGATTGCGCCGTAGAAACGTCGGCGCATTTTTTACTTTTTTTTTTTTTCATGCAACTAAAATCCAGTTTTTACATTTGTCCCCATATTTTCTAAAGCGGATATTGATGCTAAATGTTCACTCTAGGATCGCTTAAGCCAATGATTTAATCTTCAAATGAATCGCTTAATCAGTGAATGAACCATTAATCAGTTAAAACAACGATTAAATCAGTTGGAGTGAATGCCGTGTGAACTATTACATCCCTTACAGAATTAATAAGTGAAATGATGAAACGTGAAAATAATAATGAAAAATAAAAATAAACACTCTTTTGCACACAGAAATGAACTGATCATTTACTGGTTTTTAAAACCAGTGTCATTTTTTTTATGCTCATAAAAACAGCCAATAATCAAATTGAATCTTCAATATTATTTTTATCCGGTCCAAAAGGAAACGAATATATTCAATAATTTAATTTCAACTTTTTGGTCGTGGTGGGGGTGTGGGTAGGTGGGTGGGTGGGTGGGCCAAGTTTATTAGACTCGGTGGAAAAAGTTTCTCGAAAACAAATCCTAGAATTGAGTTTTTTTAATTCGGTTTTTTTTTTTACGTTTTTGGTGGTTCCTGTTCTCTTCCTTTTTCATAATATCCATATTTTATTTCCTGTCTCTGTGAGGATTTTAGTTCCGGTTTTATTTTTTAAATTTTATTTTTGGTGATTCTTATTCTCTTTCCTTTTCATCAAATAATCCAGATTGCATTTCCTGCCTCAGAGAATTTCTAATTCAGGTTTTTTTATTTTTCTGTACAAGAAAACTACTGTGCCGGCTTTGTCTGTCCGTCCGCACTTTTTCCGTCCGCCCTCAGATCTTAAAAACTCCTGAGGCTAGAGGGCTGCCAATTTGTATGTTGATCATCCACTCTCCAATCATCAAACATACCAAATTGCAACCCTCTAGCCTCAGTAGTTTTTATTTTATTTAAGGCTAAAGTTAGCCATGATCGTGCTTCTGGCAACGATATAGGATACGCCGCCACCAGGGCCGTGGTTAAAGTTTCATGGGCCGCGGCTCATACAGCATTATACCGAGACTACGGAGAGATAGATCTATTGTCGATGGCCTTGATTATACGCTGCAGCGCTGTGCAGAAAACTCGATTGCGCCGAAGACACTTCGGCGCATTTTTTACTTGTTTTTATTTGGTGATTCTTATAGTCTCTCTCTCTCTCTCTCTCTCTCTCTCTCTCTCTCTCTCTCTCTCTCTCTCTCTCTCTCTCTCTCTCTCTCTCTCTTTTTAATAGAATCCAAATTGCGTTTCCTGTCTGTGAGATTTTCAACTGAAAGTTTTTCCTCTCTATTTTTGGTGATTCTTAATTAATTTCTTGTCATAATCACGATTTTATTTTCTCTCTCTCTCTCTCTCTCTCTCTCTCTCTCTCTCTCTCTCTCTCTCTCTCTCTCTCTCTCTCTCTCTCTCTCTCTCTCTCTTTCTTGTTTTCTATTTTGAATTTTGAATTTCTCATCTATATGGCAGCATATTAGGTAATATTAATTAAGAAAATTATCTCCCCATATTTATTCCAGTTTCCAGCAACAAAAGTGCTAGGAAACACCAGCATGAAAAACACATACTAAGAATATAAGAATAACGATACCCTTAATATTCATGAATACTAAGAATAGCGATGCCCTATGACACACCCTTAATATTCATGAATGAATAAGTCCCAGCATCAACAACAGGAGAGTAAGGTTAAGTACAAAGAGCTAGGGTAAATATCTCTCTCTCTCTCTCTCTCTCTCTCGCTCTCTCTCTCTCTCTCTCTCTCTCTCTCTCTCTCTCTCTCTCTCTCTCTCTCTCTCAAATGGAATTACAGAGGAGGAGGTCATCAGTATATCTTTGTTACCCCAATCCCCAAAGGAGTATGTTTTGGCATTGGTCGTAAATTGGTATTGTAAGGGTTAGCTTATTTATTTATTTTTTTATTTTCTGTTTATTTATTTATTTGTGTGCTTTCGTGTTGGTCGTAAATTTTTATTGTGAGGGTTTGTGTAATTATTTATTTGTTCATTCATTTAAGTTTATTTTTTAACTTCCGTTGACCGTTGAAAAGGGGCGATGTATTACGAACTATTTGTAATGAATTAATACAGTAACATTAATAACCATTAATAACCATGCGTAGGGTTCACCTCCTGCATAATAATAATAATAATAATAATAATAATAATAATAATAATAATAATAATAATAATAATAATAATAATATTATTATTATTATTATTATTATTATTATTATTATTATTATTATTATTATTATTATTATTATTATTATTATTATATTGAACGAGCCCACCAAAGGGAGCCATTGACTTGAAATTCAAGTCAAGAAACTAGTAGATTTACGTTAATGAGGACAAAAGCCTTAGCTTACATTAAACGAAAATTACTGTGTATTGAACCTCTATTAACAATGACGCATGAGTTAAAACACATAAACCTTTTACAGAGAGAACGACCAATTTCCCATCCACAGCATTTGTGGCAATTGTTAACCAGAATTAGAACACAAGTAAGACCCAAAGTGTCCGTTGGAAATGGGCGAAGGATCAGTCGACTCAATTCGCCGATGGAATATTGATGAAGCCGGGCGACCCTTTGTAGCTTGGAATGCCTTAATTCCGTCCCGCCCGTGTGACTGATAATGAAATAAGATGGTGATGTTATATGGTGATGGGAGGTGGTGTTGTACATGTATGAGTGTGGGAGGTTCGGCGCGGGGCGAGGTAGAAATGTTGAATTGTTGTAGTCGGTTCAGGTCGTTAGGATAAATACAGTGGTGTAGGTATGTTGTCCTCTAATTAGTCTTTTAGCTCGAATTCATTTGAACAAATTTGAGTGTCTTGTTTTTACACACTCGCGTGCGCGCAATCGGGGGCACACACACACACACACACAGACACATTATATATCTATATATGTACATTTATATATATATGTATATATATATATATATATACATATGCATATATATATGTGTGTGTGTGAAAATACAGAATTGTCTATTATTTATTTATTAATTTATTAATTTATCTGTTTTTCTAATAACTGATCTCCCCTTCCTGTATTTCCCTTTTACTTTCTGTTACTTTATCGAATGAACACCTTAATATTCTTTGGAAGCTTGAATTTAAAGTCAGTGGCCCCAGTGGTGGTGGGCTGGTCCCGTATGAATAGGGCTCACCTTCTGAATAATAATAATAATAATAATAATAATAATAATAATAATAATAATAATAATAATAATAATAATTGTATATACTACACCCTCGCCAAAAACCAACCTATTGGGAAGGAACTTAGATCACCCCCCCCTCCCCCCAACCCCCGATGCGAAACGAGCATCATCCATAACGGTAATATCCGGATTTATCCGTAATTAGTCGCGAGTAAGCTTCGACAATTCGTTTCAGCCTCCCGCCACGCGACGTGAGGGCAATAAACCGGTTTTATAATAATCAAAAAGGGGAAAATCTCCCTGATTCGCCGGTCATGAAGATTCAGTGGTTTCCTCAGAATGGCGTCGCTGCAAATCATTCTTGCGGGATGTCGCGTATCTGGAACGAATTAGGGCCGGAATGGGATTGTAGGGGTTTAGTGGGTTTCTGTTTTCGTGCGTTGAAAGTATTACAATTATTATTGTTGTTGTTGTTATTATTATTATTTTTTTTTTTTATTTATATTATTGTTTATTATTATTATTTTTATTTTTATTACTATTATATTGTTATTGTTTTTATTACTATTTAATAATTGTTATTAATTTTATTATAAGTGTTATTTTTATTATTTAATAAATATTATATTCTTGTTGTTATTGTTATTTTTATTTTTTAATATTTATTTCTAATATTATTATTATTATTATTATTATTATATTATTATTATTATTATTATCATTATTATTATTATTATCATTATTATTATTCGGAATGGGAATGGAATTGTAGGGTTAAGTGGCTTTCAATTTTTATGCACTGAAATTATTATTATTATTATTATTATTATTATTATTATTATTATTATTATTATTATTATTATTATTATTATTATTATTCAGAACATGAACCCTATTCATATGGAACAAGCCCACCGCAGGGGCCACTGACTTGAAATTCAATCCCCCAAAGAACAGGGACTTCATTGAAAAGAAGTAACAGACGATAACGGGAAACACGAAAAGGAAAAGCAAAAATAGATTTACGAAGTAGTAAATAAATAGATAAAAATATAAGTAAATTATTAAAAGACAAAGACGAAATAGCTGTTAACAGTTAACAGATTAGTTAATGTTGATAATATAAAATCGTGGTCAGTTAAATAGAGCTTTTGTTAAACCATCTTTCAGAGATTCTTCTGTCATGAGCGTTGCAAAGAATGGTGATAGATTAGCGTGCAAGAATGACATATATTTCGACTTGATGCTTTGTCATGATAGTGGTGCACCGTTATTTGTCATTAGACTCTACAGACGTTGAGGTATAGAGAAAGGTAGAAATTATATGTCAATGTTTGCACGTTTGAGAATTTATATGTCAGTGTTTGCACGTTTGAGTAGATATCTAGATAAAACGGCTTACGTTGTGAAAAGAAAAAAGATATTTTCACACGTAATAAAGCTATCCTCAGTACTCTACAGTGATTATATATATATATATATATATATATATATATATATATATATATATATATATATATATATATATATATATATGTATATATATATATATATATATATATATAATATATATATATACTGTATATATTTATATATATATTATATATATGTGTGTGTGCGCGTGCGTGTGTGTGTATAGATATATATATATGTGTGTGTGTGTATCCTATATGTGTGCGTATGTGTATATATATGTATATACACATATATATATATGTATGGTATGAGATCCACTGGTCGAATGCGAGGTTTTCCTGTGAGAAATTCACGCCATTAAGATTTTTCAATGTTTATTTACTTGTCATCAATAAAACTATATTGCTGGCTTTGTCTGTCCGTCCGCACTTTTTTCTGTCCGCACCTTTTCTGTCCTCCCTCAGCTCTTAAAAAATACCGAGGCTAGAGGGCTGCAATCTGGTATGTTGATCATCCACCCTCCAATCATCAAACATACCAAATTGCAGCCCTCTAGCCTTAGCAGTTTTTATTTTATTTAAGGTTAAAGTCAGCCAAGATCGTGCTCCTGCCAACGATATAGGCTATAGGCCACCACCAGGCCTTGAGTAAAGTTTCATGGGCCGCGGCTCATACAGCATTATACCGAGACCACCGAAAATAGATTTATCTTCGGTGGCCTTGATTATACGCTGCATCGGCTGTACAGGAAACAATCGGTCCCTGGTATTGATCAACTGGTCGTGCTGATTAACCTCTCGTATCAGCCAGAACTGACTTCCGTGTGGTTTACGTATAACGGGGAGATTATTATTATAGTAATCTTACGGATAGATTTTACTATAATAATCTCCCTGTTGTATTGTCTTCGGAACGATCAGTCATCATTCATCATCGATCGCAGCTGAAACATTGACTGGTATATTATTGATTTCTAAGATTCATTGAGGCTTTAAGGTTCTATTATCTAAAAGATTTATTTTAATCAAGTGTTTTATATTTTCTGTTTTCATCACACGCTCTTTTTACTTCCTCACGCTGTATTTTGTAATAAAAGAAACTGATAATTATCCATTACACTTAAATGCTTTATTTATTTATTTTTATTTTTTGTTTAAGCCCACGCGCTTGTCACTTCCTGAAGCAGGATTTTATGATATAAAAACTTATATATTATATTAAAAAACTTGTATTATATGAATCGTATTCATATCAGCAAAGAATAAAAACACAATGCAGTCGACATAATCTGCGCAGCTTCCAATTGCTGCGGAATCAAAGCGTTGCGAAATATATTTGCGTTGCACAGAATCTAGCAGCTTTGATTCAGATTTTTCTCTTGCGCTATCTAATTCGCCATTCTGACAGCTAACGTTATTGCTTTATATATATATATATATATATATATATATATATATATATATATATATATATATATATATATATATATATATATATAAATTTCTGACTCACATCGGGTTCCAACTTCTTTTATGACTTGTATGGCCTAGTGGGCAGCCGCCTTGCCTTTCAATTGAAAGACTTGGGTTCGATCCTGATGTGAGTCAGAAATGTATTTCAGTTCCACACGTGATTGTGTGTTGCAAGAATGTATGAAGTAATTCTGACGTCCGTAGCAGGGTTCGAACCCGCATCCAGAAAATCAGAACGAGGTCACGGTACCGACCTGACCACGAGAAATATTATGTGTAATGTTGTCTATTCTAAAGTGTGTGATGAGTGCCAAAAGTGCACTGTAATTCCTGACTACCTGAATTCGTTTGAGATGCCATGTTGTTTTACCAATTCCAACTTCGCGATTTAAAAATAAATATGGAGTAATGTTGAACTTTCGCTCTGCGAAGTGCAATTAACTTTATGGTATTCAAATCGCTCTCGGGAAAGTGAAATTGTTGCTCCGGATGAGTGATTGCACCGGGAGTGATTGAGACTGTTGCAGAAGACTTTCAATAAAAACAAGGATTAAAATTTATGAACAGCCTAAACTCGAACCAACTCTGCCCGGCTCAATTCAACTATGGTCGACAAGTTCTGTGTCCGTTGGAGTGTAAGAAATTTATTTTTCGGAGTCATATTCAAAGTCATGTCTGGCATGAGTTTATGAGAGGGCCTTGAGAGAATTTATTTGTAGGTCAATTAAAACGCTATTAAAGGTTGAGTACAAAAATGTATAAATGTTAAGGTTATATTTATTCGACTGGAATTCCCATTGTTCCTCTTAACCTTTCTCAGTGCCCGTACCCCTTGGTATTTCAGAAATTGCTCTCGTACCCCTATCAAGTATAAATATACAATAAAAAAATATGAAAACAATTATTGATACAAACCTTGATGAGAAACTCTTAGATGTACCATTGCGCTGGATATCATGTCTCGTACCCCAAAGGTTTAAGGTATCGTACCCCTTGAGGGTACAGGTACCCCAGGTTAAGAACCACTGCTCTAAGATATTAACTTGAGTTAGTAAATTCATGAACTTCAAGAATATTATCAGTTATCTCATCCGTTCAACGAGGTACCATTATAGGCATTTTAAATAGTTATTGGAGATGTTTAATAGTGTAAATGAATGCGAAATTTAGCTTATTACCCATCTCTAATCTTTGTCTTCGTCAGTTCCATCTTTATCTCTTTTCTCTGCTTATTAGTTCCACCTTTTTTCTTGCGGCACTCATCAGACTTCATCCAACGTGACCATCCATGAGAAAATAGGATAAGGGAAAGTTGACGAAAATGTATTGGGAAAATAATGGGGTGGGGGGCGTGTGAGAATGGGGTGGGCGGGTGGGGGGGTATAGAGGAAGATTACAGAAAGGTGGAATATGGTTTTGTCCGAGTAAAATCCCCTTCGTATGAGATTTGTTGTTCGTCTTAAGATGTTTTTTAAATAATTTTGATGGCTGGACGTAGCATTCCTTGTATGTAGGGGTCAAAATTAGTGTGTGTTTGTGTATATATGTGTGTGTGTATGTTATCTATATATTCATATGTATCTCGATATACTGTGTATATATATATATATATATATATATATATATATATATATATATATATATATACAGTATAATAAGCTTCCAAAGATTATTATTATTATTATTATTATTATTATTATTATTATTATTATTATTATTATTATTATTCAGAAGATGAACCTTATTCATATTGAGCAATATAATATTATAATATTTTTCTTTCAACATGATTTTTATAATATTTTTATTTCAACATAAACTTTATAATATTTTTATTTCAACATAATCTTTGTAACATTTTTCCTTCAACATAATCATTATGATATTTTTCTTTCAACATAAACTTCATAATATTTTTCTTTCAACACAATCTTTATAGCATCTTTCTTTCGGCATAATCACTGTAATTGCAATTAAGAGTCACAAGCAACTTCAGTCAGTTCCTTCTTGTTAACAAAGTTATACCATCAGGATTTTCATATCAATTTTTTTCAGTTGAAGAAACTGGAACAAAAAAAAAGTTCGTAACGTCTAATTAAAACTTTTATACGATTAATCATTCCAAAGTAACGAGTTTCATTTATAGAACGGAATAGAATGTAGAATTCACGCCGAAAGCCAAGCGCTGGGATCTGTGAGGTCATCTAGCACTTTAAAGGGGAATTGACAGTAAGTAGGTTTGAAAGGTGTAACAGGAGGAAAATCTCGCAAGTTGCACTGTGAGACAAGTGTTAGAGAGGGTGGAGAGTCAGATGATAGAAAGGGAATATGAACGGAGGGACAGTAAAAGGAATGAAAGGGGTTGCAGCTAGGGGCAGAGGGGACGCTGCAAAGAACCTTAAGTGATGCCTACAGTGCACCGCATGAGGTGCACTGTAGGCATATATATATATATACACATACATATGCATTCATATATATAAATGTATACAGTTTATATATATATATGTTGTTTATATTTCTATTTTTTACTTTTTATTCTTTCTTATCTATTTTTATCATTCTTGCTTTTATTATTTACGATTATTATAGATACTGGAAGATTTTGCTCGCCGTCGTGATAGTGATTTAAAGTAAATGAAAATAGAAATAAGTAAAAAAAATACAATTTTAATATATATATATATTACAATTGTATTTTTTTACTGTATATATATATATATATATATATATATATATATATATATATATATATATATATATATATATATAAATTCATTTATCGTAGATAGCTTAGAACAGAACTCAGCCTGGCTCATGAAAACGCAGTAAGATTTATTTCCAGTGTAAACGAAAAGTCAGAGAGAGAGAGAGAGAGAGAGAGAGAGAGAGAGAGAGAGAGAGAGAGAGAGAGAGAGAGGATGAAGCTATAGGAGGAGAAGATCTCTCTCTCTCTCTCTCTCTCTCTCTCTCTCTCTCTCTCTCTCTCTCTCTCTCTCTCTCTCTCTCTCTCTCTCTCCCCCACCATCGCATCTTTTTCATTTATCTTCTCCACCAAAGCCACAGATATATCTTCTGCCCCTTCAGCGTTGGACCGACTCATGAATAAATAAAAGATTGAGGCTCCCCGCGATAAAGAAGAAAAAATGTATTATTTATATCAGGTTTTAGATAAGTAAAATGTTGCATACGAAATAGGTAGGAGTAGAAGGCTTACTTATGAAAGTATTATGACTAGTTTATAATTTTTAGTGCACGGTAACAGAGAATACAGTTCTACTGCAGTCGTCAATCTTATCTACGACAGGCTAGGAATATAGTCCAAAAAATTATTTTTAGTTTTTCAAGAATCTTCAGTACAATGTATCACCGTAAGAGGGGGGGGGGGTTAGTGCCGTCTGTGCACCTCGGGCGGTGCACTGTAGGCATCACTTAAGGTTCTTTGTGCAGCGTCCCTTCCTTAGGCCCCTAGCTACAACCCCTTTCACTCCTTTTACTGTACCTCCTTTCATATTCTCTTTCTTCCATCTTCCTATCCACCCTCACCTAACAATTGTTTCCACAGTATTTTAAGCGCTGGCCTCTGGAATAAATTTTATAATTCAGTTCCTACTTTAATAAGCCTTTTTACAATTTATTTTACAAAAGTAAATATGAAAAATTAAGTGTCCATTCAAGCATGGAATCAAGTACAAAATTCGATTAAACATTCTGAAGAAACTCAGCAATATCACGGAAGAGACACTCAATCTATCATGAGGATTTGGGCTGACGGTAAATATCCCGAGCCGATGTCTTTTTAACCAATGACTAGTGGGCAACACGACCCTCCGCCAATCACGAGTACACTCAACGACATCGGCTGGTGGCATTTACCGTCAGCTCCGAAAGCAGAAACAAGAATCAAACACAGACTATTGTAACCCAAGTCAGATGCTGAACAACGAAAGCGACCTAATTCCTTCTATCAGATTGTCCCTAATCTCGCTTCATGCGGGGATTAACATGATTTTCCTGACCGGGGTCCGTGTTTATGAATTAGAGCTGGGCTTATCATTTCATAGGTAGCGCCGTGATAGTAATTCCTCCTGAGTTATGGACGTATTGGTACATGATTGCTTAGGAGAAGGTATTTCCTCTTGCCATGAGGGTGACTAAAAATGTTCGCTTAGTGATGAGGGAAGAGGGACCTAATTATATTTGTTTCTCTCTCTCTCTCTCTCTCTCTCTCTCTCTCTCTCTCTCTCTCTCTCTCTCTCTCTCTCTCTCTGTGTGTTTATGTATATATATATGTGTGTATATGAAAATATTTTATATATATATAATGTATTTGTATTTATGTATATATATAAATTATGTGTATATATATATTCTATATTCATATATTACATAATATAAATATATATATATATGTATATATATAGATATCTATATATATTTATATATATATTATATGTATCTATACATATAATTAATATATATATTTATACATATGTATATATATATAAATATACATATACATATATATATAATATATATATGTATATATATATATATATATATATATATATATATATATATATTATATGAAAAATGCTGGATTCTCCATGAAAAAATATTATAAAGCACTTTTCCCATGTCACTGACTACCATGATAGACACCGCTAATATTGCAGCAGGCCTTTTTTGTTTTTCTCGAAAATGATGACAAAAGTGGTTCAAGATGATGAAAAACCCATCAGGCCTCATCAGCGCAGTTATTAATGCTCGTGTCACCCGGTGCTTCGAACCGTAATATATTCATGAACCCACGTTAAACGGGAGGATATTACGTTGTAAAAAAAAAAAAAGTTAAAAATGCGCCGAAGTTTCTTCGTCGCAATCGAGTTTTCTGTACAGTGTATAATCAAGGCCACCGAAAATAGATCTATCTTTTTCGGTGGTCTCGGTAGAATGCTGTGTCGTTGCCAGACGCACGATTATGGGTAACTTTAACCTTGAATAAAATAAAAACTACTGAGGCTAGAGGACTGCAATTTGGTATGTTTGATGACTGGAGGGTGGATGATCATCATACCAATCTGCAGCCCTCTAGCCTCAGTAGTTTTGAAGATCTGAGGGCGGACAGAAAAAGTGCGGACGGACAGACAAATAGCCATGTCAATAGTTTCCTTTTACAGAAAACTGAAAAGGGGTTACAGTATGTAATGGCAAGTGTTGTAAGTAGAAAGTGTCAAACGGATAGAAGTACACACTGAATATAAAACGTCCTTTTGCATGGTTTATTATTATTATTATTATTATTATTATTATTATTATTATTATTATTATTATTATTATTATTATTCAGAAGATGAACCCTGTCCATACGGAACAAACCCACCAAAGGGGCCACTGACTTGAGGTTCAAGCTTCCAAAGGGTGTGCTGTGGAATTCCTCTAAAATAGAAGCGTTCAGTGACCACTGCGTGAGAATACCGACCATTTATTTGGTATATTGTAATGTATGTAACGTTTGTAAACATTTCTTGACGGAGGCTATGAGGAACAAGAGCCATCTGTGGGAAACGTTTTTGACGTTATATGTTTTCGACGTTCATGTGCGTTTCTTTAATAGCAACTTATAGAAAGGAATTACAAATTATGTACCAGTTCTAATGAGATATATGGAAAATATCTGATGCGGATGAAATGTTTCCAGTGCATGCATTCCGATTATTATTTATGGCTGTTATTCATAATGAACATACATTTTTATGGAAAAGATTTAGACGAAGAATGGTGATAAAAAACAGAAACAAAAACATTTCCCCGAAAATACCCCGAAAGTAGAAGAAGGGAATATAATATGAAGGATAAATATGACAAGGGACTTTTTTTTTTCAAGGGGACTTATTTGCATACATCAACATAACCTTATAACTTAAGACTTTATTTATTCATAGGCTGCTCCCATGCTTAAGGGCGAGAGTTGCATGTCAGCCAGTAAGGGGAAAATATCACGCATATAAAGGTAATATCAATGCATTTCTCTTAACATTTTCTCCCGTAGAGGGCTAGTGATGTCAGTGCATCTCATGCGGTGCACTGTGGGCATTATTAGCTTTAACCCCTTTCATTCCTTTTACTGCACATCCGTTGACATTTTCTGTTGACATCTTAATTATTACCCTCTCCTAACAATTGTTTCATAGTGGCCTAAATTCTATACTGTTATCTATTTATTAACTTATCGGTAGCACTTATTTCTTTGTGATTTCCACTTATCTCCCTTTTAAATAAAATTGTTTAAGATTTTAGATTCTAGTGCGCTTAACAGTTGCTACACAAATCTTCAAATAAAAGGGGTTATTCAGATTGAAATGAATGAATCTCCAGTTCAATAAGTGCTAGCTGAGAACGGTACCCACCCGTCCAATGAGGACTGTAGAGCTATGAGGAGCATAGTGGTGGAAGAGGGAAGGAGAAGAAGAGGAAGGCTAAAAAAAGTTCAGACGGAAGGATAAAATAGCGAATGCCATGATAGAGAGAGGTCTAAGAAATCAGGATGCGCTGGACGGATGAACGTGGAGAAGGCTGGTAGGAAACAGCGACCCCGTCTAGAAACGGGCGAAGCTGAAGACAAAGAAGAGGAAGAAGAAGAAGAAGAGGAACAGGAAGAATGATAATAACAGGTGAAACAGTACAAAGAAGCTCCCTAACATTACCCAACGCGGCTACCAAGTCAAGGATTCGACGACCACATATTTTGTGACGCCACTCTAAATAAGATCATTCAGGCGGTCACGGTGCCACGTGATATGACACACACATATATGTATATATATATATATATATATATGTGTGTGTGTGTGTGATTCGCGTGACCAGGTCAAGTGATATATGTAAATAAGTTCATTTTTTCTACATGACCGGCTTTGTACCACTCTCCGTACCCTAAATACCAAATTTGAATACTGTAATATCAGACCAGTGATCTTCAATTTTTACACGCTTTTAAACATTTCAAGCCGTGACCAAATTAACATGGTTGCATCAACCTTATTTGCATACGAATGGACATCTATTTAATGACTTTAATTTGCCTTCGTGTGTAGATGATACTTTCAAAATATGACTAATTGTCCATTAGTTTTTTTGGAGAAATTCGTTTTTAGGCTTTAAGCCAAATGTAACATCAGAGCTTTCTCACGTAATGCTGACGTCGTTCCACATCTGTGGTAGCAAATAGCACTCATGGTTATCACACTATAAAACACGATTGGCCTGCGCTTACCTTCCTACTCACTCATACACACACACACACACACACACACACACACACACACACATATATATATATATGTATATATATATATATATATATATATATATATATATATATATATATATATATATATATATATATTTGTTTTGGCATTTTTTCTCTCTTATGCAATTCCTATTGGAGTCAGTGGCATTGTTTGTAGATGCTATCTTTGTATCAAGACTTTGAATCATTCTATGCTTCTTTTTATATTTCTCTTCAGTCAAGCTTCTCAGGAATAAGGAAAAATTATTCAACTTTCTTTCCATTTACTTATTCTGGCCGACGGACCGTTTCCTCTCTCATCGGCGACATCTTCAGGAATGAATTATAAGTTGACATACAAGATTTTTAGTTTTATTTAAAAGAAAACTATTGTGCGGCCTTAGTCTGTCCGTCCGCACTTTTTTCTGTCTATACTTTTTCTGTCCGCCCTCAGATCTTAAAAACTACTGAGCCTAGAGTGGCAAGCTGGTATATTGATCATCCACCCCCCAAATCATCAAACAACAAATTGCAGCCCTCTAGCCCCAATAGTTTTTATTTTATTTAAGGTTAAGTTAGCCATAATCATGCTTCTGGCAGTGATATAGGATAGGCCACCACCGGGTCGTGGTTAAAGATTCATGGGCCGCGGTTCATACAGCATTATACCGAGACCACCGAAAGACAGATCTATTTTCGGCGGCCTTGGTTATACGCTTTAGCAACTGTACAGAATACTATAGGGCCGAAGAAACTTCGGCGCATTTTTTACTTGTTATTACTGCATGCGGACTTTTTAAATTTTAAACTTTGCGTCATTTGGGGTCTGGATTTCAATTGGTCGGCGGGTCTTATTCCCTCGCAGGTGGTCTACGGGGCATTCCTGGCGCTCCGTAGGACGCGCTGTATGCCGTGGCTAGCAGAAATGGGCTTGGCTAAAGGCGTGCTTCCCGTCTCCGGCCGATAGTCTTGATTTGCTTCGCTGTCGGTAGTCGTGTTCAGGGGTGTTCTGTCACTCGTATCTCCCTTCGGATTCTCACGGATGTCCTGTGGTTTCCTTGAAGAAGGTAGGATGGAGTCCGTGATCCTCTGTATATTTAGCACAGGTCGTTGTTGATTTAGTCTCACAGCTTCTGCTATTTGCAACCTGTGGAACTGGACGTGTATGCTAGCAATATTAAAAAGTGGTGTTTGAGCAAAGGAAAAATATGAACAGTCTAAACATGGAACTTAAGAGATTAGTAGCTAAATAGACGACGACAGTAAAATTGATGTGAAAAATGGCTTCGTAAATGTGACGACAGAAATTTCTGCCGCAAAATAATAATAATAATAATAATAATAATAATAATAATAATAATAATAATAATTCTGGCATTTATGATATGTTTAAAAAGATTAAGAAGCTCGTATTTTGTTCAAACAGTTCTCCCTTTAGATGAACCTTTTCATAAAAGTATAAGATTTATGTATGTAAAATAGAGCAATATTTTTATTTAATGGTTAAGATATTATATACTGATTCGTGTAGATTAGAAATCTTTCAGTAAGTAAAGCACTTAAACTTGCACTGTATATCAGCATGGCAAATTAATTGACATTGACATATAAATAAAATTTGCAACAGGAACTATGATTGAACCATTTCTGCAATTACAAGAATTTCGAATAAAACTGAGATTTCCCGTTCAAACACTCATATTTATTTTCAGGATTTATTGTCCAGAATGCTTTTCAATGTGTGAAATTTTTAAGCGTTTACGAAGACTGTTTTCTACGTGAGGGTCGAATGAAAAGTGATGTTTGAAATAAAACTGAAGTTCCCAGTTCAAACACTCCTATTTATATTTATTTTTTAGGTATATTATCCTGAAAGCCTTTCTGTCTGTAGAATTTTTGAAAGTGTTTATGAAGGCTGTTTCTCACGTGAGGGCTAAATGAAAAGAGATATTTCAAATAAAACTGAAGCTCCCTATTCAAACACACATATTTATATTTGTTTTCTGGATATATTATCCCGAATGCCTTTCCGTCAACAAAATTTTTAAAAGTGTTTATGAAGGCAGTTTCCTACAATGAGATATAAATAAAAAGAAGAGATATTTAGCTTGTAGGTTATCAATGCGACCAGCAACAACAATCTTGGCAAAAAACACCTCTCTGCCAACCCAACCCATTCGCAAGCTCCGGCAAAAATCATGACACCTTTATCATGGAGCCGGATCTGTCAGTCCTCCTTGAATGTCACGAATCCATAAATAGCTCCAACGAGCGAATGCTGCTCATCCGAGGTCTCGGAAATGGCTCCATCAGCGAATAACAGAGGCGACTCTGACTCTCTCTCTCTCTCTTTTTTTTTTTTTTTGTCGTCCTTGTGAGTCCAAATGAAATCTTTAGAAGCAGCTACAATAACCAATGCATTAGACACTGTTTGATCGTCGGGATATTGCGCTGCATAAGCGATGGTAAATACTGTTGACCTAAATAGATAGAATGAAAGGTATTGCATATCCGATTGTTATGTCAATTGTGGATTATAAGAGAGGCCCTCACCTGATTTTGATTTGAATGGAGGGCGTCAATAATTCCACCCCCCGTAGCGGGGGTTAGTGCCGTCAGTGCACCTCATGCTGTGCACTGTAGGCATTACATAAGGTTCTTTGCAGCGTGCCTTCCTCAGGCCCCTGGCTGCAACCCCTTTCGTTTCTTTTACTGTACCTCCTTTCATATTCTCTTTCTTCCATCTTGCTTTCCACCCTCTCCTAACAATTGATTCATAGTGCGACTGCTTTGAGGTTTTCCTCCTGTTACACCTTTCAAACCTTTTTTACTGTCAGTTTCCGTTTTAGCGCTGAATGACCTCATAGGTCCCAGTGCTTGGCCTTTGGCCTAAATTCTATATTCTATTCAATTCAATAATTCCACCTGACTAAAATTTACTTGAGATTCAGACGTATAGAACCGAGCAGTGAGATAAATTTGACATTATTGCTGGATTTCTGAGAAATGTCAAGGACTCTTATAAAAATCTTATTAGACTTTCATTGATGTTTCAAAATATCAATAAAAAATTTTTACTGTTTATTGCAACGTACGTAGACTGGTTTTATTCAGCTTCAACTGAGACTCGACGAGTTAAAAAAAAATACTTATGTACGGTTTATATATATATATATATATATATATATATATATATATATATATATATATAGATATACTGTATATATGTATATATATATATATATATATATATATATATATATATATATATATATATATATATATATATATATATATATATATAGAGCGAGACTTCATATTCTTCAACGTACGCAAATAAAAGTTTTAAAGAAGTATGACACGAGTTATTTTAAAAGCGAGAGGGACTATGAATTTCGAATTACCTCTCTCTCTCTCTCTCTCTCTCTCTCTCTCTCTCTCTCTCTCTCTCTCTCTCTCTCTCTCTCTCTCTCTCTCTCTCTCTGAGGAAATGCATGTTTCAACACCTTAATGAAGAGTTGCTCCCTGAAATGAAGTTGTAATGGGAGGTTTTTTGCTGCTGAGAGAGAGCGGGATTTACCACATTTAGAAAATTAAAATTGTTATCGTTCCTCGCGTTCTAACTTAGAGTGGAATTTCGCTGCCTTTTTCAGCAATTATTATTATTATTATATTATTGAAAAAAATTGTGTAATAAAAATCCACAATATTTATTTTACTTGGTAATATATTTACTATATAATTGTGGGTTTTTATTATTATTATTATTATTATTATTATTATTATTATTATTATTATTATTATTATTATTATTGGAGAAACAAATACACAGTTATGTATATGTACATATCTTTAAATATACAGTATGTACAGGTACATAACTGTGGATTTGTTTCTCCATTTTAAGATGCATGCTGCTATGAATATTATTATTTTTACTATTATTATTATTATTATTATTATTATTATTATTATTATTATTATTATTGTTATTATTATTATTATTATTATTATTATTATTATTATTATTATTATTATTGTTATTATTATTATTATTATTATTGCTAAGACATTCAAAATGTGATAAGACTGTTGTATAATGGAAATCCACAATTATGTAAATAAATATTAATAAATAAATAAATAACATTCTTTGTTTTTATCTTTTTGTGAGTAATAATATTTATATTTATTATTTATTTTTATAAAGTTGTGGATTTTTATTATCTTCAATAATAATAATAATAATAATAATAATAATAATAATAATAATAATAATAATAATAATAATAAATATAAAAATTATAGTAGTAATAAAAATAATATTATATACATGTTTGTGTGTATGTAATATATCTGTATATATGTCTATATATATGTATGGTCTATATATATGTATGTATATACTGTATATATGTATATATATATGTATGTATATATATATATGTATATGTATGTATACATTTATATATACTAACACAGTAGATGCAATCAAAAGCAAAGCGTGTAGCCTGTAAACAAACTTAAGGCTCTCGGTTTTCCAAAGGATAACGCCCGCTTGAATTACAGCCATACTTTACGAGATATGCAACGCAATTCCCGCCTGATTAAGATGCGAATTACTCCTCGCTCGGCGTGCTTTTAGTGCTCCCGAGCAAGCACGAAAAAGTCGCAGGATGCTTGAGTCATCCCGCCGTTCCATTACTGTTGCTTGCAATGGTCGGAGCTGCGGTGTTCTTGGTGTTTTTAAAACCGGCGCAATTCGGGATGATGTCTTTATGTTTATGTGTGTGTACGTATTTATGTATGTGTATATATATGTGTAATTTTATATATATATTTATTTATGTATGCTTATACATTATATATATGAGTGTGTGTTTATGATTCCTTGATACCACTGGTATGTCGATTGTGTTCAGAATTGATTTGAGAGAGAGAGAGAGAGAGAGAGAGAGAGAGAGAGAGAGAGAGAGAGAGAGAGAGAGAGAGAGATGCGTTTTATAATATGGATCAATCTTGACTTCGATATAAATTTTGTTCCTTGCGGAAGTCTCTCTCTCTCTCTCTCTCTCTCTCTCTCTCTCTCTCTCTCTCTCTCTCTCTCTCTCTCTCTCTCTCTCTCTCTCTCTCTCTCCCTCCAAGTTGAAATTATTAATAGTCTCTCTCTCTTTCTCTCTCTCTAAGTCGTTTAAACAGTATGTTGAGAAATCACTGTTAAATTACTTTTAATTATGAGAGAGAGAGAGAGAGAGGAGAGAGAGAGAGAGAGAGAGAGAGAGAGAGAGAGAGAGAGAGAGAGAGATTTACGTAACTTGAGGAAAATATATTAAAAAAAAGTTTTACATAAATAGATCCATTCTGTGAGTCTCCAGAGAATTACTTCGAAAAAAATAACCCCACTTTTGTAGATTTTTTTATTTTTTATTTTCCTTATATTATTTTTATCTTTACTTTTTACGCTCAATATGCTTAACGTAATATAACAAACAACTTTTTTTTTTATTGTTTTAAGGAAATGAAAAGTTCATGTACTCTGATGTGAATCAGGCGAAGCGGTAACGAATTGAAAAGTACGGTTGGGTGATTAGCTTAGATTATAAAGGAAGATTGTGTAATTAGCTCGAGTTATAAAAAGGAAGATTGGGTGATTAGCTGAAATACCTTTGTTAAAAAGGGAGATTGGGTGATTAGCTGAAATAACACTGTTGTTTATCTTATGCCGTTATTGATAGGGGGGTTTCCTATTAGCAAAAATATACCCTGAATTACCAACAAATATTTCTTGGAACACAAAACACTAAAGAAATAAGTAAAAAGTGCACCGAAGTTTCTTCTGCGCAATCGAGTTTTCTGTACAGCGTATAATCAAGGCCACCGAAAGCAGATCTATCTTTCGGTGGTCTTGGTATAATGCTGTATGAACCGCGGCCCATGAATCTTGAACACGGGCCGGTGGTGGCCTGTCCTGTATCGTTGCCAGAAGCACGATTATGGCTAACTTTAACCTTAAATAAAAATAAAAACTACTGCGGCTAGAGGGCTGCAATTTGCTATGTTTGATGATTGGATGGTGAATGATCACCAAACCAATTTGCAGCCCTCTAGCCTCAGTAGTTTTTAAGATCTGAGGACGGACAGAAAAAGTGCGGACGGATAGACAAAGCCGGCAATATAGTTTTTTTTACAGAAAACTAAAAAAAAAAAAGGTATAATATTCAGGAGAATTCAGTGATTATTACCAGGAAAAAATACTACGATATTCTTTTTGAACCTCAAGTACTGAGTGGGGGAATATTTACCTAGCTGTGATTTTTATTCATGATATTTTATTCAGCACTGGAGATACGTAAAGAAGTCGTG
>JANJGK010000048.1:3216621-3247705 GCA_039081455.1 Macrobrachium rosenbergii
ATAAACCAGGATGTCTGATATATATACATATATATATATATATAGATATATATATATATATATATATATATATATATATATATATATATATATATATATATATATATATATATATGTATTTGTGTGTGTGTATTATGTCAGCCCTAGTGGATATTTGTCCTTCTTAAAAAACCGGAAAATGAACATTATAGGAACTATACATTTAAAGCATTATAAATTAATTTTTCCAACCTTTGCGTCTTTAAGAAAGAGTGAAACAATACCACAATTATTGACGTCCAACCTCATTAACAAACCTCAAAGAAAAACAATCACTTATCAAGTACATTACAATCAAAATATCAAATAGCATTTAGTTCATTTACTTTTTTAACCTTGTGATATATATTCTCAAGAATGAAAACATTACGAAACCTCCATAAAAACGAGGCTATTACGCGAGAAAAGTAGGAGGAGAAAATATGAATAAAATTTCCCTTCCCAGCTAACGAGTTCCACCAACGAGATTTGCCAGCATTGCATTCCATGGGAAATGAGAAACAAACTCGCAAACAAAGTTGAATGAAGACGCATGAATTCATTAGCATAGCTTAACGTAATTTCCCTTTTTTTTGGAGAGAGAGAGAGAGAGGAGAGAGAGAGGAGAGAGAGAGAGAGAGAGAGAGAGATGCGTTGCCAAGGGAAGTGAGGTTATTATTATTATAATTATTAAAGTCAGTCTGTCTGAGAATTGTTACGTTCCCTCTTATTTATGAGTGAATTTGCTGTTTTGTTTATTTATTTATTTATTTTTTGGTCTTTCGCTAAAAAGAGGCAATTAAGTGTTCATTGATAATTAAATACAGAGACTACATTCTCAAATTTTTCTTAAGTAAAAATGTTGGGAATTCTGTTAGTAATAAAATCATGTATTCTATACTCTCCTTGTTATTCTCTTAAAATACTTAAGCTGTTATCTGTCGTATATATTCATACATTCTCTTTTATAATCATCATCAATTTACTGATATTTCTCTGAATTATTTATTCTGAGTATAGTAACAAAGATCCAAAGGTTTTTTGTAGCGGAAAGTTCTAAGTTAAGAAGCCCACCAAATTCCCTTTATCGGTTTTCTGTAGAAGAAAACTATTGAGATGACTTTGTCTGTCCGTCCGCACTTTTTCTGTCCGCCCTCAGATCTTAAATAAAAACTACTGAGGCTAGAGGGCTGCAAACTGGTATGTTGATCATCCACCCCTCCAATCATCAAACATACCAAATTGCAGTCCTCTAGCCTCAGTAGTTTTTATTTTATTTAAGGTTAAATTTAGACATGATCATGCATCTGGCAACGCTATAGGACAGGCCATCATCGATCCGTGGCTCATACAGCATTATACGCTGTACAGAAAACTCGATTGCGCCGAAGAAAAAATCCCCCCCCTTTTTTTTTTTTTTTTTTTTTTTTTTTTTTTTTATTAAGCCGGATCATAATGTCTCTGTCACACCCCAACATTCGTTGTGGTTAGATCCGCATCCGGTGGGGATAACCCAGATTAGCGAAGTAACTTTGCTCTAAAATGCAAATAGCCTGAACCTGGCGAAGACCGTATATTCATTTTTCTTAATGCCTTTAGTTTCAGGGTATAAAAGGGTCGTTCACCAGGGTTAATGCCTTTTTATGGGTCTCCTACTTTTTTTTTTTTATTTATTAAAAAGGGAGCTTAGGTGGGACGTAGTAGTAAACCTCTGGATAAGGAAAATAACGAAATAGTGTCAACGACGGGGAGCAGGCTAAGAAATGTTGTAGCTTTTTGTTGATGGATTTCGTCATTATTCAAATTAGAATGGGTCCGTACATATTTGGCAAGGTACAGTGCAGCCGTATTGATTTCCGTTATGTAATAAATTATTAATTTATTATTTATTATTTTAATTTATCTTTTCCTTTTTCAATAAGTGAGTGGGGATTTCTTCTCTCTGTATTCCCCTTTTACCTCCTGTAATTACCTTATGACGAATATATTCTCTCTCTCTCTCTCTCTCTCTCCTCTCTCTCTCTCTCTCTCTCTCTCTCTCTCTCTCTCTCTCTCTCTCTTGCTGATTCCTCTCGTTCCGAAAAAGATTGCTAGTAATTCCCAATGGCGAAAATATTCATATACTCATGACTGTCTACAAATATACTCGGTGCTTTGCAAAAGTCGTTGAAAGGAAGAATACAAGGATTGATTATATACAAAATATCAATAAAAAAAAAGCCGAGAACACACTTCGAAATTCTTGCGGTTAACTGTCAGCAAGGCCGCGTTCCAAAGTTCCCTTTGTACACAACTCCTCCCTGATAGAAATTCCGAAGGTGTAGTATCATCGACTCCTCTCTCTAATTCTGAAAGGATGTCACATTCTCTCTCTCTCTCTCTCTCTCTGCTCTCTCTCTCTCTCTCTCTCTCTCTCTCTCTCTCTCTCTCCCCTGTATATGTAATAGAGATGTTTGTGTATCTATGTATTTATATATATACTATATGTACACAAACATATATATTTATATACATATATATAATATATATGTATATTTATTTATACATATTTATGTGTATATATATAATTCTGTTGTTACTGTTATTCTAGTTATTGTTGTATTTCTTTGCCCTATTTAAAGTCTTATCTTACAATTCACTTTTTTTGCCATAATTTTCCCAGATAATCTGCCCCGGTATTCACGCCATGGATGAATTTATAAATAATAACTCATTCCCCGTCATAACGACTTGATTACTTAATCACTGATTAAAAACTCTAATGACGCCAGTATAATCTCATGATCAATTTCCATTATACACTTGATACTGCGCTCATTATTCCATCGTCATGAACGTGTCATTATTTCGTTGTCTTCATCGTAACAAGGTTTAGTTTCCTCGTCTTTCGATTATCAATTGTTCTTTTAATGGTTCCTTTATTACAGAGAGGTTTTCTCGTCACCTAGAGAAGTATTCTGAAACGATTATGTCTTGATTTTATATTCTTTATAATGCATTCGTAAGATTAGACTTTGTCCCCGTCGCTGGAAACTTAAAATTTTCACGTATATTAATTATTGTTGTCTGTTTCTTGGGTATGCGGGTATTGTGAGGAGTTTGCGATGATTGTGACAGCAAAATCTGTAATGAATGCTATGGTGAAGTAGATTTATGTAAATATTATTTATCGTTCCGTCCTGCAATTGTCAAAGCATTGTTGCATAATTATATATATATATATATATATATATATATATATATAATATATATATATATTATATATATCTCAACAACCACTTAATCCAGTAAGACCAAATCAAAGTCCAGTACATTTCGAACAATCACCATATTGTAAAATAAGTCAGATTCACCATCACTGAATTTACAATCCCAGTCACTGAGAGAGTCTCCCATCGAACTCGTCAGAATATTAATAAGGAAATTCGTGGGAGCGAACTCTCTTTCAATTCCGATTCCGTCGTCGGAATACTCGAATACTCGATCCTTTGGAGAAATGGCTTATCCATTCCCACCCGAAAGGATTTCGGAGTGGCGTTTACCGTTCGCTGCGCGCCTGTGGATTTTCCTTCCGTCAAAATACTGGAATGCCGAAAGCAACCAGCCGGTTACGTCTGCCGATTCAAAAATGGCTGGAGGCAAGGCCTCTATGTCTGCGGACCTTGGCTGGAAGAACGGGGGCTCTGATGCCCAGAGACGTATTCGTTGTTCAGGTTTTGCGTGGGCTACCCAGGACTCCCCGGCCCCGGAACCGCTAAGACTGGGCTACAGAACCTGTCCTTTTGAGCGGTTCTTGGTCAGCGGTTTGCTCAGTTCATCTCCGGTTTATAATTTATTGAAGTGTAATTGTTTTATGTAGGTTTATAAGTTATACAATTGCAGCTGGATTACTTATCATTATACTATTTAGGTACTGCGCTCCTCTGACAGTGCCAGCAGTGAGTGTGTTGGTGAAAGGTAAAAGTTTGACTTGTGATATATATATATATATATATATATATATATATATATATATATATATATATATTATATGTATATGTATATGTATATATATATACATATAACACACACTATATATATATAATAATTTATATGTATATATATATATTTGTATTAGTGTATTTTGCAGAAACGTAAAAATGCTAGTTTTGTCATTTAAAGACGACAGTTGTGTATATTATAAAGAATGGAGCTTATTCAAATATTCATTGTGCACAATTTAGCTTCGTGTTTTCTAATTCTGTCAAGACTGGATGGGTCTTGAATCAGAATTTTCTGGTCACTTGAAATGTAATGTTAACATTATTCTTGATGCCACTTTTCCTACTGTTCTTTGACTGGAGCATTTAATTGTTGTTGAAATCAAAATATATAATTATCAGTTCTATTCATTCATTTATTCATTTTGCAGGTACAAGCGTCTTCTGTGAGTCCTCCTCCTGACAGCAACGCCAGAGAGATCGCAGTGAATCACTTCATAATTCAGAAACTAGGAAGCTTGCAATTGTTTGTGGGAAATTCTCTCGAAATCGTTGATTTCTCCATGCAACTGGTTAGAATAAAAGAATGAAATGACTAATATTTATTTATCACAACCTCAGTTTCACATTAATTCCCTTCTATAATATGTCAATCGTTGCAAGTTATTTGTAAAACTTTATTATTCAACAGATGAAGAACAAGCTTACCACAGGGACCACTGACTTGAAATCCAAGTTTCCAAAGAATATCATTATTATTATTATTATTATTATTATTATTATTATTATTATTATTATTATTATTATTATTGTTATTTAGAGGGTGAACCCTATTCATATGGAACAAGCCCACCACAGGTGCCATTGACTTTGCAATTCAAGCTTCTAATGAATGTTATTATTATTATTATTATTATTATTATTATTATTATTATTATTATTATTATTATTATTATTATTATTATTATTATTATTATTATTCAGAAGATGAAGAACCCTATTCATATGGAACAAGCCCACCACAGGAGCCATTGACTTGAAATTCAAGCTTCCCAAAAATATTATGGCGTTTCATTCGAAAGAAGTAACAGTGGGCAAAATGTGTATATGAGAGATTCTGTACGAACTGGAAACCTTGTTGCTTTCATATAATTCAAAAGTCTGTTCAAAACACTTAAAGCTTCGTCGTTACCTTCATTATTCAGGATTCGTAAACACCGTTAAAGTCTTTTTTTCTGCTGGAGATACGTCACAAATATGAAAAATGATAATAATACCGGTACTAATATATTAAACATACTGGATTTTATGCCAGGAAGATAAAGTAATAGGCGTTTACTCTTATACTCTGTGTTTGTTCCAAAAGTCAACTCGTAAATAGCAGAGGCAGAACAAACCATGCTTCCGCCATATTCAGATACTTCCAGAAGTTCCAGCACCAGAGGTGAGTGCAGGACCACAGGTTCCAGCTACCTACACCCGTCAGACCACTGCTGGGAAAATAGTTATTCATACCCAGGTGTCCTCTCCAGTGAGAACTTGGAAGTTATTTTCGGTGAGTCAACGCAGACATCCCCGTCTTCAAGTTAGGTTATGTAAGTACTGAGGTTCTTAGTTTTATATTATTTATTTTTTCCAGTATTTTGTAGGTAAAGTTTCAGTTCTGTCCAAGCTGCTGAATGTAGGCTAGGTTTGGAAGTGTTGCGTTTCGGGTTTTATATTCACCTTGGCCTTATGTTCAGCGCGTATTGGGATGCATATTTGTGCGCCATAATTGGACTATGCAGTATTGCAAGCTGTCTCTAATGTGCAGAGCTGATTTTGAAGTGTGCAAAGGCTGAAGATCGCCATTTTTGTCACAGGTATGAATGCCTCTATACACCTGTGTACAATGACTAAGCATTTGAACGTTTTGCGATATATGGTATAATAAGTACAGTCGATTAGGAACGCTGAGAACTGTAAATTGTGGAATGTTCCGTCTTGTTAAGTCCCGTAGGGGGCAGGAGTGAATCCCAAATAGTGCCGTGTTATATTACACTGATATCCGGAGTGCCATACACCTCTAATTAGCAAATGGCTCGGTAATTATTCTAAGGAAGAGTGCCTCGCTAAAATACAGTTTATTAATGAATTTTGTTACTGAACATTATAGAAAAGGGTGTATATTATGCAGTACAGGTGATCTAACTTGAAAGTTTTACTGAAATAATGTGCAAAATGTGATTAGAGTGACGGTTTTGTTATAAGGGGAACGTTTAGATATATGGCAAATTTTAATTGGGTCACCTGCCTTTTCTGTAATAGGTTTACTGTATATTTTTGTTGTACTGCACTTAAAAGCTTTTGGCCTGCAGTGAGCAAAGTGTTCCATGTTAGTTATATTAACATCTGCCAGAAGTCGTTTTGTAGGCAAATTGGTATCAACACAGGGTTGGTATTACTGGAATAGCTTCCACATATTTCAATGCAGAACAGATTGGGTACTCAGGCTATTTCAAGAACTTAATTATCATTGCCATGCTTATGGGAATAAATTGGGTTCTAGGAATTACTCCCAGTAATATCGAAAAAAATTTGTGAAGCGTTACAGAGCTTTTAATTTTGACACATTTAGCCACGAAAAATTTTTGGTAATGTATGCGGAGTGACGCAAGGAAACCATCTCTAAAATATTGAAATGGCTACTGCCAATAAGCTCTGAATATGCAGAGCTGTAAGGTCCTATGTATATATCTAAGTTCAGGTTCAGGTGTTATTTAATTTACTATTGTTATATACTATAACAATTGCAGCATCATTACTCTGTATGTATCTAGGCCAATCTGGGTTACTTAATTTACAGCTATAAAAATTTCAATTCTCGTATCGTCAAGATGTTAATTTACACACGGCTGATATTTCCTAACCAAATGAATTTTTATCACTTAATTGTACAGATTTTGAAATGCAATACAGTCAGGGAACGACATTGTCAGGTCTCCTAAAAATTTTCATTTTTACTTTTTCCATCAGTAACAAGGCGCTGTTTCTATGTATAAGCTGTCAATTTTATGCATTTTGGCGACATATCAATACTCCATTTAAAATTTTTAAGTTAAAATCAAAAAATGTCTCTCCCGCAAGATTTAATTCGAGGGGAATAATATTTATTTCAACGGTTTGTAATTCCCATACCTCCGACAAATTTGGCTGCTGGGATAATAAGCAATTCCCCCTTAGGGGGGTAGCTCCGTCAGTGCACCTCACGAGGTGTACTGTAGGTATTACTTAAGGTTCTTTAAAGCGTCCTTTCGGCCGCTAGCCTTTGTCCTAAATTCTATATTCAGTTCAATTCAGTTTAGGGTGCTTTTCTATACCATTGGCGCGCGGATAACTCTTCCTTCTAATACGTATGCATTATGCTAAACGAGTCCAATTAAGTTAACGACGCCGGTAAAATCTTAACGTATGGTTAGCTAAAGGAACTTATTTTGATAGTTTTGTTTGACAAAGTTCCAAAAGTTTTTATCAACAGTTTTTTTTATTTATTTATAGATTTTTATAAGCACTCCAGGATATTAGAGTACACTGTCCTCAGTTTTTTTTATCCATTATTATTAATATTTTTTCGGTAGATGAAACCTATTCACATGGAACAATCCCACTAAAGGGGCCACTGACTTGAAATTCAAGCTTCCAATGAATGTTGGTTTCAGCCTCCCACCGCAGCAGACCCCCCTCAACACTGCGGCAGTAACTGATCATGGTACAGAGCCAGTGATTTTTTTTCATCGCCCTGGGGGAGATGGCGCGAACTCGCGACATCTGAGGGGCATGTCACGACACTAGCGACCATACCAGCATTTCAGGGCATTAGGGTATCTTTCCCCCCCCCCAAAAAAAAAAAAAAAAAAAAAAACAGGTAGTTGACTACACACGACAAGCAAAGCAACGCAATAATAATAAAGTTTTTCCTGAAAAATAAAAAAAAAAAACATTCAAATTTCACAATTGTCGAAAATGATTCAGGGAATTTCGCACCAACTCCCAAACTAACAGGAGGGCCAGGCCTCTTTCCCCCGCCTCCCCCCCCCCCCAACATGACTTTCCATCAGAATTGTGAAGAGAGGAATTTCAAATAGTATTTCAGAACGACTCTAAGTTAATTTTCCAGTGGCGAGAGTCCTGACAGTAAATACAATGAAGGGCTTTCTGAGATATATGCAAATGATATTTTCCTCCTGTGCAAACAGCATTCGGTGTTTATTTCCTGAATAAATCAATAATCGTCGAAGTTTCTGGGCGGAAATTCTGCAAGAGTTTAAGATTTCGGAGGAATGCCGAGGTATGTTGCCTGGAAAGGTGAAAGAATGGATGGTACGGTAGATTCTCTCTCTCTCTCTCTCTCTCTCTCTCTCTCTCTCTCTCTCTCTCTCTCTCTCTCTCTCTCTCTCTCTCAAATCAGTAGTCTTACTATTCCTGGCTATTTATGATTGCTAGAACGATCGCTAGAGAGCTTTTGGTTAATATGAAAGCATTTTTTCCGAGCTCTCTCTCTCTCTCTCTCTCTCTCTCTCTCTCTCTCTCTCTCTCTCTCTCCTCTCTCTCTCTCTCTCTCTCTCAAATTCATAAACCTACTATTCCTATCTAATTATGACTAGTAGAATGTTTCCTAGAGCTTTTAGGTAATATAAAATTATCCCCCCCCTCTCTCTCTCTCTCTCTCTCTCTCTCTCTCTCTCTCTCTCTCTCTCTCTCTCTCTCTCTCTCTCGCTGTCAGATTAACAGCCCTACTAATCCTATCTAATTATGATTAGTAGAATGTTTCCTAGAGCTTTTAGGTAATATAAAATTATCTCTCTCTCTCTCTCTCTCTCTCTCTCTCTCTCTCTCTCTCTCTCTCTCTCTCTCTCTCTCTCATTAGTAACCCTACTATTCCTATCCAACAGTAATTAGCAGAAATATTCGGAAGTCTCTTCTCTGGTACTGTTTAGTCACTGATTACGTATAATTTATGTTCAAGGAAATTGTATGCCAAGGAATATTAGATTATTCATGAACTGAGAAGGAATGCATTCAAGGTCACGCCTTATGGTAGACTGTGATGGCTCGCTTAGGTCAAAGACACTTATTAGTGACAGTAAATCTTCACTAAATATGTATAGATGTCTTCGGTTCTTCTGGGGAAGTTCCAGCGAGGGTGGATAAAGGTCTCAAATTCATGGGTTGCCATTTTGGACGGTTTGATGTGTTGGTATTCAGAGGTGGCGTAAGTCTTGGTAAAACTTTCTCTTGTATGTGATCGCAGAACACAAGTCTGGTATCTAACAGGTGTTGTACAGGTTATGATAGGTTTCTAACAGGTGTTGTACAGGTCTTTAACATATGTTGTACAGGCGATGACAGGTTTCTAGCAGGTGTTGTACAGGTGATGACTTGTTTCTAACAGGTGTTGTACAGGTTATAAATAAGTTTTTAACAGGTGTTGTACAGTAGATGACGGGTATTAACAGTTGTTGTACAGTTAATGACAGGTTTCTAACAGGTGTTTACAGTTGATTATAGGTTTCTAACAGGTATTGTACAGGTTATGATAGGTTTCTAACAGGTGTTGTATAGGTTAAGATGGGTTTCTAACAGGTGTTGTACAGGTGATGACAGGTGTCTAAAAGGTGTTGTACAGAGGTGACATATATCTTGGTAAAACTTTCTCCTGTATGTGATCGTAGAACACAAGTCAGGTATCTTCACAGGTGTTATACTGGTGCCACAGGTTTCTAACAGGTGTTGAGCAGGTGATGACCGTAAAGGTGGTCACAGTTCACATGAGAACACACATAGCAGAGCTGAAAGCCTCTACAAAAGAGGTAAAGGACTAGATATTACGATAGTTAATTGTCGGCCGTGAATGTTAAATGTGAAATTAACCATATTAAATATCTGAAGACGAAGCATCGGTGTTAGATGAGGACTTTCATATCGTTTTTGATAAGTGATTTGGGTATCACTAACATCAATATTCGATTATATTATAGTTAAACGAGTGATGTTCAGGATTAAATTAGAGTATGATAAATATCCCTAGTGCAACAAAGAGCTTATAACTCAAAATTATATCAAGCCCGGAGGCAAATTCCTGAGATGTATGCTGGTATTGCACCAGCCTCGGTTTTTTTTTTTTTTTTTTTTTTTGCCATGCCTTTAGGTTAGGTTAAGCTTGGGTTAGGTTAGGTGAGCTAAATTTATGTAACCTTCGTATGACTTGGGCGTGGGAAACATAATGAGATCATTTTCAAGAAAATTCTATGGTTAGTTTTTAAGATATGGCGTCCCGCTTTTTTCAGGGAAAGGTCCCGGTACTCGGTTACATCTCGGGGAAAATGCAGGCTGGAGGGAGAACAGCTGACAAGAAACGACCCCTAGAAACTGATTCTCTTTATTCGTTCTGTCGGAATCCGAAACGAGACGGTTTCCCTTCGAGCCTTTGAGGGAAATGTCGTCCTCCAATACTCTGCAGACCGTATTTACCCAACTGTTCCAGTACCACCCGCAGTTGCGGCAGCCGAATTAATTCTTGATCAGTTCGCCTTGCTGATTGCGTCGAAAGGATGGACCCTGTGATTGTTGCGCCGACCGCATAAATTTCAGACGCGCCGTTTCTCAAGTCTGCCAGTAATTTCAGCTGTTGAAGATGGTTCGGTTTTCGTCTTTGTAATTTTAACTATTGAAGGTGGTTTTATTTTAGCTTGGCTGTTTTTAAACTGGTTTTATTTTCGTTTGGCCGTTTTTGTAATTTTAACCATTGAAGATGGTTTTATTTTCGTTTGGTTTTATTTTCAGTTAGCGGTTTTTGTAGTTTTAACTATTGAAGTTGGTTTTATTATCATTTGGCGGTTTTTGTCATTTTAACTACTGAAGATGGTTTTATTTTCATTTGGTTTTATTTTCATTAGGCGGTTTTTGTCATTTTAACCGTTGAAGATGGTTTTATTTTCGCCTGGCGGTTTTTAAACTGGTATGATTTTAATTTGCCTTTTGTTTAATTTTCGTTTTGCTTTTTATTGTAAACTGGTCCTGATTGGGGTAGGCTTTTTTTAGGTGGCGGTTTGCTTTGAACAGAAATAAAACCTTCGTTGCTTTTGCCTTATTGCAGTTCTTGCAGGAAGAGGAGGGGGGGGAGGGGGGAGGAGGAGGAGGAGATAAAAATTAATCTCTCCTTCCTCCACCCATAACTTTTTCACATTGTTATTGTAAATTAAGCGCAGCTAATGTTGTTACCTTTTTACCCATATCAAGTGGGGAAAAATCTGAAAAATCTTAGCATTCAGTTAACATTACAGTTCAATTGCGCTATTTACTTTACAAAGCAATCAGACTGATAAATGAAATGTCCGTTTCAGAGTTCATTTGAGAATTAATAGTGTGAAATCAAATTTAATCAATAAGTGACTTTGAAAATAACTAGGAAATGTGTCGTCCAGTTCCTAAAAATTTTTAAAATAGCTGCTTTGTCAAGATTTGGGAAGCAGGAAGCTTCAGACAGCCTAATGAAGCACAGAGGTACATTTTTTTTTTTTTAGGATTTTTGATAAGGCGAGAAATGTTTTCTGTAAGCTGCACTTATTTCTGGAATAGTTTGCTGATTAATTATTTCTGAAACAGTTTGCTGCATACTTCTGAAACAGCTCGCTGCATACGTAGTTCTTCGTTGGGGGAAATATCGCGCGAGGAAGAAAAAAATAAAATCCGTTAATGAAACCATATCTGCCTCAAGTTTCGAAGAACGGAAAATGACCGCTTCCAGAAGCCCTAACTAGGAAAGAAGTCTGACAAATTAAGATTTATAAAAAAGGAGAGAAATTCTTCGTCTCATTTCGAATACCAGCTTCTCCTTCATAACCAGATTCTTTTCTTCATCTAATTTCCTCTCCCTTGTAATTTGAATGAGAGAATAAAGGGAATTCCACTCATGAAAAGAAGCCCTGGAATTAATAATGGAGTCTGTGTCCTTTGATGATTTTTTTAATTCATCTCTCTCTCTCTCTCTCTCTGCTCACTTCGCCATTATTGGGAAGGAAAGAATTTTCGACGGGAATTTTTTTTTCCTCGTAAAATATATTCCATTTCTTTAGTTTTGGCAGCTTAGAATGATGGTATGTTTATTTTTGTGTTGTGCAATTTCCTCGAAGTGATAGATTATGGCAGGTATTTTGACTCGGGGTTGAAAATGAATCATGCAATCATTTTGGTTCACTGTTTTCCCTCCAAAAAATTTCTCCAATTACTCTGTGACATTTCAGTTACCCAATTATTCTAATATGAATTCGATCGCTTGCAGCCATTGTGGAATATCGAATATTTACGGATTCTTACTCAAATGGAAACAACTGTCTTCTAAGTCAGCATTTGTTCGTCGTGTAAACAGGTCGCAAATACGGCGCCAAAGTTGTTCTTAATTCTTAAGACGGAAAGAATAAGCAGGGAAGACGTTAGAACTCGACTTTTATCGAGTGGAAATCCTTACACCACAAACATTTTACAATGTTTTTTTAGCCTCTCTGTTCATATTCTTTCTTCCATCTTACTTTCCACCATCTCCTAACAATTGATTCAAAGTGCAACTGCTTTGAGGTTTTCCTCCTGTTACACCTTTTAAACATTTTACTGTCAGCTTCCGTTTCAGCGCTGAACGACCTCATAGGTCCCACTGCCTGGCCTTTGTCCAAAATTCTATATTTAATTCATGAATTTTTAGCCAGACCTTCAGTATTGGATTGACGAGGTGATTCCTTAATATCTGTGCGAGTTTGCTTGAATATTCTTTCCCGAAGTTCTTGGAAAGCTTTTTTCCTTACCTTTTCCTCTGTTGAGTGTTAAGTGACAGAATCGTATTAGTAAGTGACATTTGGTCAAGTCCCCGTAAGGGAGTAGGCCCGTCAGTGCACCTCATGCGTTCCTTCCTTAGAACCCTAGCTGCAACCCCTTTCATTCCTTTTACTGTACCTCCGTTCATATTGTCTTTCTTCGCGAGATTTTCCTCCTACTGCACCTTTCAAACTTTCCATACTTTCAATGTCTGTCCGTCCGCACTTTTTCTGTCCGCCCTCAGATCTTAAAAACTACTGAGGCTAGAGGGCTGCAAATTCTTATGTTGATCATTCACCCTCCAATCATCAAACATACCAAATTTCAGCCCACTAGCCTCAGTAGTTTTTATTTTATTAAAGTTAAAGTTAGGCATAATCGTACTTCTGGCAACGATATGTAATAGGCCATCATGGGGCCGTGGTTAAAGTTTCATGGGCCGCGGCTCAAACAGTATTATACCGAGAGCACCGAAAGATAGATCTATTTTCGGTGGCCTTGGTTATAGCGGCTGTACAGAAATTTCGATTGCGCCGGAGAAACTTCAGCGCATATTTTACTTGTTTTTGTAAGATTCTACGTGTTTAACCTTCCGGGAAAAAATGTGAATCAATCTTAGATTTCCTCAGTGCATGGGGATTGAGTTGGCCACTTTCTCAATTAGTCTTTAAAAAGCGTTTAAAGAAGAAAATGGCTAATTAAACAATAAAAAAAAAAGTAAGATCTCGCAATTTTAAGGCATTTTATATCTTTCCTCTTTTTTAACGAATAATTATTTGATTTGGTTCGGGTTAATTACCCCTGTTGGATATAGCCTTAATTAGGCTTCGCTATCATCATTACTGCATAGGATAAATCCATTCGAAAGCCCTAATTATGTAAATGAGGAGATTAAACCAGCGGTCTGGACATGGAAAGGGCTAATAAATTTGGCTGGGTGAAGGGTTCAGAAATAAAAACAAGTGAAAAATTCGCCGAAATTTCTTCGGCGCAATTGAGTTTTCTGTACAGGCGCTACAGCGTTTAATCAAGGCCACCGAAAATAGATCTTAACTTCGGTGGCCTTTGGTTTATAGTTTGTTGACTCTCTCTGTCCATGAGGGTTCTCGGTTGAAGATTTATAGAGAGAAAGAAACTGAGAAACTGGAACTGAAACTCTCTTGAGACAGAAACTGGAATTGAAACTCTCCTGAGACAGAAACTGGATTTAAAATTCTCCTGAGACAGAAGCTGGAATTGAAATTCTGAGACAGAAACTGGAATTGAAATTCTGAGACATAAACAGGAATTGAAGTTCTCCTGAGACAGAAACAGGAATTGAAGTTCTCCTGAGACAGAAACAGGAATTGAAGTTCTCCTGAGACAGAAACAGGAATCGAAGTTCTCCTGAGACAGAAACTGGAATTGAAGTTCTCCTGAGACAGAAACTGGAATTGAAGTTCTCCTGAGACAGAAACTGGAATTGAAGTTCTCCTGAGACAGAAACTGGAATTGAAATTCTCCTGAGACAGAAACTGGAATTGAAATTCTCCTGAGGCAGAAACTGGAACTGAAATTCTCATGAGACAGAAACTGGAAATGAAATTCTCCTGAGACAGAAACTGGAATTGAAACTCTCCTGAGACAGAAATTGGACGAGAAATTCTCCTGAGTCTCTGACGAAATATTTAGACTTTTCCTGCCACAAACCAACTGTCTAGGCTTACTTGCTACATATTCTCAAGGAAGTGAAAGTTTTTATCAGTCAGGTAAACACTCGCTTACGAGAACTTGGTTCCAGTTGAATATCTGTTATATATGTCTTAAATTCAGCAGTGAAACAAAGCTCTTTTTTTCAACATTTGCATAGTAGGCGGAATAGGGGAGTTGTACATTGTATTTCGGTTCGGGGTGTTTCCAAAATATCCACAATTCCTCACATAATCCTTACAGCAACAGGTATTCTCTGTCTTATACAAAGAAATAATCCTTAAGTAAGTCGCCAATAAATCATTTAATTTCGTGATAAAAAATATTTGGCAGGACGTTTTTCTCTCTTCATACCTTGTAAAGTAATTTTTTGCGTAACTACAGAGTTTAAATCTATTAACATACTTAATATTTCGAAATTGTTACAGCTTTTCCATAGATATTGCCCCTTGCAACGAGTGAACATTCATTCATTTAGCTTGTATCTGTACGATTTCATAAGCAGTGTCTTCTGCCAGTTTTCCAGTATTCTTTATCTATATTTCTTTTAACAAACGTATTTCTCAACAGCTTTGAATTTGTGTAGTTTTATATTTTGACCTGTATACGTATTGCCTCGACAATATTGGAATACAGTCCGCTATCCTATTCATTTTAAGCTTTTCTGATGTTTTAACTTTCGCTGGAATTTTAGTTGTAAAACATTTTCTGTTAGTTTTCGTGCATTTTAACTTGCATCAAACATTTCAAGCATATCTGGGCATCCGTCAGTTTAACATTTAACATAAACACTGCACGCGTTCTTTGGGATAATTATTTTGGTTTGTTTTGCTCCACTTTCACTAAATGTCTGTGGAATATATATTTTTATTATTTTGATATAATTCACCAACTTTACTACTGCAGAATATGTCTTCCCGTTTTGTAATATGTTAGCAGTTACATCAGGCATATATATATATATATATATATATATATATATATATATATATATATATATATATATATATATATATATATATATATGTATATATACATAGTATTTTTTCGCCTACATTTGCAGTATCGTAACACGCAATTTTCACAATGGGTATCCAATGGTACATTTTCAACATGAATCCGTTGGTCTGTAGGAACAGCTGTTTCCATAGAAAATCGAATAGCTGGTACTCTCCTCCTGTTGCTACTTTGGCTTATAGGCGTCACCTCCGAGGTACTAGTACTAAACAGCCGAAGCTCAATGATACGCCGTGTTTAGTACTAGCCCCTCGGTGCTCAAAGTGTTATATACAACCATTTCTATGTCGTAGTCGACAAATTATATTAATAAACGATATCTTTGATCCCCGAGGGCTAGTACTAAACACGGCGTCCCATTGAGCTTCCGTCATGTTTAGTACTAGCACCTCGGAGTAGATGACGCGTAGATAACAAGCCAAAGTAATCAACTGAAGCCTTTGGCTAGACTGTCTACGTAAACCGGTAGTTCGTGACTAATATATGTACTTTGAATTGATTACCTTGAGGTATCCATTGCAACTTAGGATAGAACTCATTCCTATTTTACCCTTCTTGAGTGGCGTTTGTGTTAAAAGTATATTTAACAGCTGCTTCTTGGTTTAGTGCGGTAGCAGAGGTTGTTTGTGTTGTTAACCCCTTGAAGGTTTGTAGCCACAAAGATTCGTTGATTTTGTTTCATATTTTAAGCGCGTGTGAGCTCGGTAGGTTATGTAGGAATAATTAGAGCGGGAAATAAGGTTAAGAGGTCTTACATAATAGGTAATAAGGAAAGGCGTAACGAACAATGCATCTATTCATTTCCCTTGAGGCAGACAGGTGGCGCATATGTACAGATTAAATTGCCTTTGATTATATTCTTGGATAGTTTTCCACTAGAGATAGAGACTTGAAACCCTACGAAATCTTTTGTCCACATTTTATCCCTTCAGGGTGAAATAGCCAATTGTTGATAAACCACCGTTTCAGACTATCCACTATTGTAGACTGTCCTATATTGCAGACAGTCCACTATTGCAGACAGTCCACTATTGCAAACTATCCACTGTTGCAAACTACCCACTGTTATAGACTATAACAAGTACACAAGAATGTAACAGCCAGTATCGTAACTAATCTAGTTTCCTATTCCTTAGACCTAAGTCACGTAACACGAGCAATATTCCCTTTCCACTCGATTCGGCCATAGCTGGCATGTGTGTGAGAGAGAGAGAGAGAGAGAGAGAGAGAGAGAGAGAGAGAGCGAGAGAGAGAGAGAGAGAGAGAGAGCATGCGAGTTAGGCAGGGGTAGCGGGGCTGTAAGCGGAATGAACACACTTTAGCAATTAAGTCCACATTTGAATCACAGAATCCAGTATGAAATTTATTGTCATTCGAAGTTCGGACGTAAATATCCAGCTCAAACAACCAACGACCGGGCCGAATGATATTTTCCAAAGTAAAGCTTTCTATTTTTATTGTATTTCCCCCCCATGAAAGTGGTGCTGAATAATAATAATGTTGAATTTGAGACCAAATTTTGTTGGGGCGATTCTGTGAACCCTGAAATCTCCCGTTCATTCCATTATTAGCAGCGGTAACGGCTGGGGGTTGGGAAAAGTATAAAAATATGTATTGTGTTTCCCCACTAATGCAATTTGCTTGCTGTTGAGAGTGAAAGGAATTTAACTTTTTATTGACTGTCAGTTGGTTTTGCTGTTCACCATTCACAGTCCGACTGGTAGCTATTATCAACGGGAGTCAAGTTCATTATTTATATTTTAGTAAGTTTTTTGAATGATTTGCAGTACCTTGAACCGGTAGACATTGCAATTGAGACTTAACTGGCGTCTACGATAGTTAGACTGGACTGAATATATCAGGAAGTGGTCAAAAGCAATTAGGTTCATTTGTGACGTATGTCATCCACTGTGGTATTTAGATGATTGCGTCTATTCAGTAACCTGTATGGCATTTCATCACAGCGGGGTAATTACCTTTCTGTTTCATATTTCAAGGATTTATTTATTTTTGGGGTTGGGGGGGGGGGTGGAGGTGAGTTGCTAGGGTGGTCCTGGGTAATTGGTGATAACAGGAGGCGAAGAGTAACTAAAGCCAAAAAAAAAAAAAAAAAATCCTGTAGGGAGGTAGTACCTACAGTGCACCTCACATGGTGCACTGTAGGCATTACCCAAGGTTCTTTGCGGCATCCCTTCGGCTCCTAGCTGCGGCCCTTCTCATTCCTTTTCTATTTGTTGTTCCTACAAAGGCATAAACGATCTCAGTAACGTGATTCTCTCTTACAATGTATGAGAGAGAGAGAGAGATTTTCAATTAGCCTCTATTGGACCTTAAATTTATATGTCATACTTTAATTCATAACGTAAATATCCAGCTTAGGGGGAGAATATTTTCCTAAATCAAGTTTATGCCTCTCCATAGAACCGTAGCTGAAATATACTGAATGCAGAGAATACGTTTTGCTTTAGATTCTACGGACACTGAAGTTCCCTTTTATTTGATTGCAAGCAGTAACACCCCAACCAAGGATATTGATGTATTAAAAACAGTTTTATGTCTAGAGCAGTGATTCAGTTTCCTCTCGTTTTAGTAACTCTTCCCTTTTGGCTGTCAATGTTAGTAGAGTATTATTATTCAGAGGATGAACCCTATTCATATGGAACAAGTCCACCACAGGGGCCACTGACTTGTAATTTAAGCTTCCATAGAATATTATGGCGTTCGTTAGGAAGAAGTAAGAAGAGGTAAAGGGAAATACAGAAAGAAGAGACCTCACTTATTAAAAAAGCAAAAAAGACGCCACTATCTCGCTCGTGATATTATTGTAGTTATGAATATTTCAGGATTCTCCTTACCATTCTCGGTTGCGGTAGGAGCTGGTCTCTCAGTGTTGACGTAACTCTGCGATGAATTAATTACAGCAGATTGATGGAGGACCACGCTAATTGACAGTGTGTCAGCTGCTTTTAGATGTGGGCAGAAAGGAATTCATCAGACTCAAGTAAGCTGATTCAGAATGTTCCCTATTTTCCTTATTTATTCTGTTTCAGGATGTTCCATATTTATACTGTTTCAGGATGTTCCATATTTATTCTCTAAGTTTATTCTTTTTTTACGCTTTGCTCAAAGTCATCACTGTCCTTTAAAGTGCTCAGAAGTCTTGGATAATGTCACAGTTTTGATTCGTTTCCTTCGTGCTTATTTCACACTGACTCACTGCAGAAATACCACTGGGGTTGATTGAAAAAGAATGGAATTTTATAGTTTATTAACCATGTAACACAATGACAATGTAACTATGCTAACAGTAATTTTTTTTACTATGGCTACAACAATTTGGCTAAAACATCAATTAATAACTGTCTTATCAAAGGCAACGTGGTTTAAAAATGCAATACTCATATATAAAATAAATAATCGCCATGAAATCTCAGTTGATGGTGGTGTTTGGAGCAGTTTTTGAAAATTCACTTCAAAATTAACTTGACAATGAAAACTGTTCATTGGAGCAATTTTAAAAAAATCATTTCAACATTAACTTGAAAATAAAAACTGTTCAGTGGTGTCTAGCAAGTTTCAAATATCCCTACATGATGTTATATATAGAACAATGTAAATCTGAATCTGTGAAAAAATAGATATAAGGTAGATATTCCCTATCTGGTGTAAATCTAGCATGACTTGTTAGGAACATTTCTCGTAAGTATATAGTTGCCACAAAATAAGCACATTCTAAATCTACAAACACTGAAATAGCAAGATGAAAAATCTCCATGTGGTACACTGTACAGGACAAGACTTGACATATTACAGAAAATATGACAAAAACAAACCTATCTAAGCTAGTGTGGATAATACAACAAAACTATCATTTTCTATGATGTTTTCTGAAGGTTCGCCAGTATGGAGGTTTTTCTGTGTCATACCTAAAGTGTTCATCTTAATAATTTGTATATTATTTACAGGTAAAAATTTCCAACAAGAAGAAAGGCACCAGGACTTGACCTAAGACACCTTTAGTATTATTCTAGAAGGTCTAATTCCCACCACCTTTGGCCCCTAAGACAAACAGGACTAGTATGTTCTTCAAAAGGAACCCTATGTGACATCACAGCTACTATAGTTGAAAGGATAAAAGGTAATCCTGAATTCATATTTCATACTATACTTTGTTATTATAGAATACAGAAGGCACTAAAAATCCCTGCAACACCTGGGAAAGGTAAATGCAAAAAGTGCGACCCTGCCTGTAATAGAGCCTTGACTTTATATATACCTTTTGTATAACAAGAGTTGAGAAACTGGAAGACTGTGATTACAATTTTTGGTCAGTTCTAAATTACAAGTTAAGAGAATATTTAAGGAATTTTAAATTATGAGAAAAGTGACACCCATTTGCAAATTTCTACAGCTCAGTTCCTAGCCAAGAGACCACTTCTAGATGAACTCTCTGCCCAGCTTGCTTAAGGAGACTGACAGCAGCTGCGTGTCGCACCATTTCAAGAGAATGGCCGTCTACTGACAGGAGACGGTCGCCACAGCGAAGTTTACCATCAACAGCAGCTGGTGAAGACTGCACAACAAACAGCACATGAATGGGCTCGTCCCCTCTCTGAGGGTCAGATCCTCCAACAATGCTGAAGCCAAGTGAAGCACCTTGTGATCGATGCAAAACGACGCTCTTCGATACGTGGAGTGACCGAGGAAGCTTCTGCCAATACAGCCAAGATGGTATGAAGTTTGCAGAACCTGGCGATGTTTCAGGCCCATCCAGTAGCGATAGTGTCACCCCTGCTAGTTCAGCTGTGGCTTTCAGTAAACCTACTGCCTGACCATGAGTTAGACCTAGGAGAGACTGCCCGTTGACGGATAGCAACACATCTCCTTTCTGAAAAGGGTATTATATGAGTTAGTCTTATTAAGCATAAAATTTAGAGTTAGTCTTATTAAGCAATCTCAATTTTGAACATTAAATTCTAGAATTATATAAAGAAATAAAGCACTGTACTTTGAAAACTAATTAATTTTCATTATTACTGGCCGTTGAGTATACAAAATAGGAGAAACTGCTTGCTCAGATGTTTAATTTCTGAATAGAAAATGCCCCAAAGTCGTTCATTACAAGGACTTCAAAAAGGTTTAGTAAGCAAAGATTATAATAATCTTGCTCACCTTAATCACACTGAAGCACAAGCAAAATAACTGCGCTGCAATAAGTTATGGAAGTCTAGAGGTACTGTTCACAGATATATCCTGGTTTATGTCAAATGTTCATAGAAATCTAAGTTAAAATTTGCTGCTAATTTAACATCGAAGGTGTTTTCAACAACACCAGTACCACAAGGAAGAACTTTCCAGATTTTTAAACATACCTTAACCTGTTTTGATTTTCCAACAGGACCTTGGGGATTGATATTAGCAATATAGATGGGCGTGTCTCCTTCATTACTGCCAATTCCACCACCAATTCTCATGCCCAGACTCTCATTCCCAGCCTGTAAACATGGTCAAGAAGTTTCCATTAATTGATGAAGGTAAATAACACTATGAAATTCTCAACACCCCTCCAAAAAAACAAGCTTAGTGCATCCACAACCAACACTTTTTTAAAAAAAATCTGCAGATATTGGCCCAGACTAGTAAACTGAATATATATGGCTAATAAGAAAATGAAGATTTAAGTGGAACCAATGTGCTAATTACCTTCGATATCGTTACAGTTTTCTGATGCAGTTGAGCACTGTCGATACGCAAGGACCTCCTAAAGCCATGAACAAGGTCTGACATGTCACTTGAATCGCGGGACCGACGACTTCTCATTCTGCTGCATGTTGAACCGTCTGTAACATCTGCACCTTGAACTCCAGCAGAAAATCCAGACCCAGTACTCTGCCCAGAAATATCGTGATTTTGATGCTTCTGCAATGTCTCGCGTGGACTATCAATACTCGATTCGTTGGGCTCCAACTGCTCGCTCGACCGCGTTCGAGCAAGAGCATGCCTGTGCCGTGGAGGAAGAGCCGGGGGACCTACGTCTTCTTCGAGAAGGGGATCACCAACTCGCATAGCAGACGATATACTACCTGAACTCTGATGGAGAGGAGTTCCCATCGAACCTAACGATCCATTGCTTTGGTATTGCATCCCAACTCCATTCAGCGAACCCAGAGAACTACTATGTTGTTCCCCAGGAGATGCTAGTGATCCATTTGAATGAAGGAGTGAATTATCCTTCCTAGAAACAGATGATCCCCTTTCGTCCAGTGACTCACAAGATGCTGACATGCCTAGGTCATCGGCACTGCCCATTATTTCACTTCCAAGGCCATCACCAACATCTCCAATGGTCTTGTTCATTTCTTTGTTGTGGTATTCTAACTTTGGAACCAAACGGTCAGGCGCCGACTTCGTACGCCAGTGATGGACTGGAAGAGCTGGATCCGGGCGCCGGAAGAGATGCTGATACTCGGGCGGGGGGCCTGGCGAATCGACAGCACTAGTAGCTGCACCGCGACTCACAACGAGACTCACGTGATGGCGAGTCTGTTGGATCAACCTAGAAGCATTGTCAAGTCTGGCATACCGTACATCAACACCATTGATAGCCAAGATACGATCATGGGGATGAAGTCTACCATCCTGGGCAGCTACAGAGCCTTCCATAACCTCCATGATAAAGATTCCTGGCTCTGTACGGCGGCCACCCAACTTCAAGCCCAGTTGACGACTGCTCTCCTTCCTTAGGGTGACCATCATAGCTTCACCTGCCACAAAGATTGAGATTATTTTACATTGTGATACTGTATAACATATTACATTTTTGAAATGCAAAATACTTAGATTGTCATTAACCCTTACAGTCATCCAACCATCTTACCTGGTTGTGGTTGATAGGAATTTGTGGGAATGGGATTAGTGCTGCTATTTGAAATGTTCCTCTGTGTTTCAATCCTCTCACGGTAGATTCCAAGTCTTAGAACAGGCTGAGCTCTCCTCAGTGCTTGGCAGACAACATGATGGGTGGCTGATGACATGGGTTGTCCATCTACTTCAATTATTTGGTCCCCAGCCTGTAATCGCCCATCCATAGCTACTGGCCCGTCTGGAAATACCTCCTGAACTACCACACAGCGCTGGAAAACAAACAAATCAATGGGTTGGTAGTTATCAAGAATTGTACCCCGAGATTTGAGGGAAGAACGGCTGTAACAGCATTGCTTCTCTTAAGGCTCGGACATTTTAACTCGTAATTGAATTACAATTCTATGCGCTTTGTTAAGGTAGGAAAAATCTACTATAAGTATCACTAGTGAATTACCAAAGACCTCTGTTTATTGCTAACATCTCGGGGATGTGTAACAAAAGATGTCAGCCTTATCATTCCAACGTGACTATCATCGTTATGATGTAAATACCTGTAAAATGCTCACGATCATGATCGTATATGAAAATATTTGTAATCAATTACCATAATGTGATTCAATAAATATAATGAATCAACATTGAAGCTAAAAAAAAATCCAAAAATAGACTTTACACTCTTCGTCTCCCTGCCTCTAGTTGGGAGGTATACGAGATGAATTCAACTGTGAACCACCCATTACTTACAAGAGGTGTATCAGAACCTCCGACAATAGCAATTCCAAGGGCTGTGTGTGTCCGGGGGATCTCCACATGACTGATCTCCCCTTCCAGGATTGGAGGCCGAGACACTCCTGGAAACGGGAGAAAAAGGAAAATCTTAAAACTTACATGCATACTACTAAGGCAATACATGAACAACAGATAAATACACATTTGCCGTTGTAAAATATTGGACAATCTATTTACCATCGTAAATAGAGTTAGACATCATTGAATTAGCAAGTATACTGTAAATATATTCGAAGAATGAACTTAATCTGTTTTGTAAATTAACATTGAATTCTAATTTTTAAATAACTAATGACTGAATGAATACCATTATTATACAGTTCATGGAAATACACAACACGCCCATACAAGTTTATACTAACACACACTAAACACGTGTAGTACACCGAGTGATCGACTGTGAAAGGGCCTCGTAACAAGAGTAGACACAGCATGTGGAGAGAGAGAGAGAGAGAGAGAGAGAGAGAGAGAGAGAGAGAGAGAGAGAGAGAGAGAGAGAGAGAGGTGTTTTCTAGTGTGAAGGTAAAGTTCTAGAAACGAAACGTCAATGCAAGAGGGTATCAGAGGGTATCCTGGAAACTACACAATTTAATGCCCAGTTGGAAACAAACGCCTTCATCTTATGTAGAGCAGAGGCGCCGGAAAAAACAAAAATGGACCGAAAAATCAGAGCGACAAAGGGAAGTTTAACCGAGACTTCAGTTAGGGTCCCAATTCACAGATGAGTTTCCAGCACAAGTTAGTCCAAAAGTCTTTGGACTTCTAAAGATTTTTGTCCAATTTTCTAAGCTAAACTTCATTCATCCATCATACTAACTGCGGCTGCTTTCACTTCAACCACTAAGCTTCAAGCACTGCATTACCAAAGCAGCTTAAACATTATGCGCGAACTCCATTCCAGTTTTTTTTTAAGAGTTTCTGGAAAAGTCTTGAGTAGCTTGCGGTTCCGCTCCGAGAAGACACACTGAACCCGTCGCCATTAATCATAAAATATCAACCGTGCTTCATAACTGGTTCTTGGAAAGTCACTTTCAAACATCCATCATCTTAAAAAACATGTGTCATGAGAGTTTCTAAGTATTCTTTACGAAGAGGTTACGAATTTCACTTCCCTAGAATCAGTCTCTCACTGAAGCCTTACCAGGGATCAGTATGTCAAAGGTCATGAATAAACTTTGGAATTCAAGTGTAACGGTATTTAATTCACTGGATAAAACCACGAAGATCAAGAATAAATTAAAACGGAAATTTTCCATAAACATTTTTCAAAATAGGTTTTAATATACGAAGTACTTTCTTTCTGCCAAAACAGATAAAAACAGGTTTTTTTAATATACGAAATTTAAGCAACTGTCTCTTCGGGAGCAGGCAACTCTGAGAAACGGTCCTTCTCAGTAATGGCTAGGACATTTACTCCTTAATGCCTGCGTTAAAATCACATAATCACCTGACATTATCGATCCCTGGGCAAAAGTCCTAAAATAAAAGATTACATGGTTCCAAGAGTTCCGTTCCACTTAATCAGGGCAATTTCAAAGAAAAGTTCCAACACTAATTTTTAACATCTGTCACTCTCCCTCACTCTCTTTTCTCGGCAAACAGGTGTTGTTTACGTGTTGTAGGTCGCGTGTTAAAATATTTAACACACCTGTCAGCCACGGGAAAGCTTAAGCGGGCCGGAGATTTAAAGGGATAATAATATAGAGAATAATCTAAAACATAACATAGTTTCCGATGGAAAATGCTCTGGCAATTCTGAATGTTGAAAAATGCTCCGGTAATTCTGAATGTTGAATAATGCTCCGGTAATTCTGAATGCTGAATAATGCTCCGGTCATTCTGAGTGTTGAATAACGCTCCGGTAATTCTTAATGTTAATGCTTTTCAATTTAAGATAAGTAACTTTTTTTTTTAAACGTAGAAACCGTTCAGTAAAAAGAAACTTTCAAGTTCTTTAAACAATAGTCTGTTATCTCTCTCTCTCTCTCTCTCTCTCTCTCTCTCTCTCTCTCTCTCTCTCTCTCATTAGGACACTCACCATGATCTTTGTAATTCTGAATGTTATTTTTGTTTCAATTTGAGATGTGGTAAATTTCTTAAAATTTACAAAAACATCCAAACCAGTTTTACATTTTTAACATCAATCTATCCTCTCTCTCTCTCTCTCTCTCTCTCTCTCTCTCTCTCTCTCTCTCTCTCTCTCACTGCAACACTCACCGTGATCTTTGTAGGAGCAGGAGGCGCTATGGGCAGTCATCGATCTTTGAGGTCCTCGATAATCACAGCCTGAAGTTGAATAAGGGCAGGATACCCAGTTCCCAGGGCATCTGAAATACATCAGATTTCATATATTATTATAATTATTAACCAGAAGATGAACCTATTCATATGGAACAATCCAACCAAAGGGGCCATAGGCTTCAAATTCATGCTTCCAAAGAATATTATGGTGTTCATTAGGAAGAAGTAAGAGGAAGTAAAGGGAAATACAGAAAGAAGGGATCTCACTTATTAAAAAAAAATTAATTAATAAATCTAATAAATAGATAAAAATGTATTAAAATGCAAGGAGAATAATACTAGGAGAGTAATGCAATGCACCTTCTTTTGAACTTCTGAAGTTCCAATTGCGCGACATAGCTTTGAAAGGAAGGTTAGTCCTTTGGCATAAAATCTTGTAATGATAAAAACTCGCAATGTTGAATAAATCAGTACGAAGAAACATAAACGAGGCAAAGGGTCTCCAGCTCTGGAAAATTTAGCGGGAAAAAAATTGCACAAAAAATTTGGGACTTTTTGGAAAGAATAATTCATGAAGTCCAGGAATGTTTGCATAAAAACGCAGACAGCGAATAATGAATTCTACCCAGAGACAGCGCCTAAAATTATTTTCCACAATATTCATAATTTAAAATGGGTTCTTCGACTTGGAATGAATAAGGAAATCTTTAAAAGCCAAGTAATTACTGAAAATGGGAACCGTCTCCCATAAATAATTTTGTAAAAAAACTTGGAAATTTCTTTTTAAAAAAATGGACTATGTCATCACTTTCTCTTTGAATATGTCTGATTCTTCTCTACCTACTTATTTTCTTTTTTTTTTTTTCTAAATGACCTCAGGCAAACTTAATGAAACTATTAATATTTATCAAGCCTTATTAGAGGACTATTTGCAGGAGAAATAAGTTTCGGCAGTCAACATTAGCTAAGTCGACCGCCGGTATTTGCAGGGGATGTGTACAACTAACCCCACCCCCCGCGAATAGCTCAAATCCGCGAATACTTAAAACCCCTCTAGAAACGCTTATATCTGCCAATTTTGATAGTTCAAATCACCAAACAACCCTCTAAAAATGCTTATACCTCAATATCTCAATAGTTTTATCACAAAAAATGCATTTAGTCACGAAAATTATATGAAAATACGGTAATTTGTGAATATTTCTATGAAAAATACCGCGAATCGGCGAATTTTCCGTGAATAATGTGTACTGTTTACTATATGTTCCACAGAGAAATCCGCGAATAGGTGAAGCAGCTATTCCAGAACCGCGAATTGGTGGGGTCCACTGTATATGTTTTGGGGGCGAAGACATTAATTCAGATTCCGCAAATCCCATATTACCCTAAACTCTACTTAGAAAATTAAACAGATAGGTCCCTCGCAACTAGAAAGGGACGATTTTGGAGAACAAAATGTTATCTCAGCAACATTCGAGTTTGTAGATGGAACTTATGACAAAATTTGTCATAAAATTTGATTTGAAAGAACATGGAAAGATATTCCTAATTTTTAAAATACATGCCGTGCAGTAAAACCTCAACTTTTGAGTATAAATGAATAAAATTATTGGGATTTCAACCGAAATTGAAAAGTATTGTGACAATTACCTATCAATTCACTTACCTGTATTTAAGATGGTCTTCTAAATCTCCCCGGGGCATTTCCATATCACAATGGTCAACGTTTGGACATTTAACCTTTAGTTTTTCAAGAAGCCTGAAAGGAAAAAAAAAGGCTTCAGTTAAAAAGACTGAAACTGAAATTCTTATATGAATGCGACTGAAAACAACTTTCGCTTATTAAAGTGTGTTAGGTACCAGATTGGAAATCTTTCTCTCAAATTCCCAGGCCTATAAAACAACTTGATTACGTCAAAATATAGCCCTGAAACTGTGATCAACCTTTTAAGAAAGGTTTAAATTGCAGATAACTTGAATGTTCTAAAACAGATTAAATGAAAGAATTGTTAGATTATTAGTCATCATAAATAGGGCTCATACGAAGTCCATTATTCTATTTCGAGTTCCAATCGACATGAACATTTTGGAGAACATTAACCAAGTGAAAAGGCAACTCATCTGAATTCAGCACAAAATAAGGATTGGTGCTACATTGAGAATTTCTCTGAAATTTGCAAAATAATCTCATAAACATAACCCTTTCTATTCATTGTACAAGATACAAAATAATTTTCTACCTTACTGGTTAGTTGATAACCTATCTACCAGTAAGTGTTGCTTCTAAAGGAAAATTAATGCTATTTATAAATGTAAAATTCAGATACTTTCTCCGAACCACTGAGCAAGCGAATCTTAATCATATGATGCTTACTGACAAATACATAACCTATTTGTACTTAGCTACTGTGTTTACTTCTGAGGGAAATAGGGACTTTAAAGGCTGTAAAATTCGCAATGCATTTTGACAATCATTAAGCAAAGGAACCTTAGTGGTAGGATTTTAATAGGATACTTACTTCTTAAGGACGAGAGAAGAAGGACTGCACAGCTGTTGGGACAGTGGCTTCCTGTCGACGGGACAACTCTGCTGGACGGTAAGAAAAGACAGGAGACACGGACGGCAAAAGGTGTGGCCACAAGGGGTGTCTATAGGGGTCACAAGTGGCTGCAAAAAACAGACATTTTCTTCTTAATTAGAAGTAAAAACAAAATTAGCAAAACTTCAACCAACCTTGCACGAAGACCTAGGCTCTACAGTCAACCAATCTTACCAGTTAACTTCAACCAATCTTGCACGAGGACCTAGGCTCTACAGTCCGCCAATCTTACCATTTAACTTCAACCAATCTTGCACTAAGACCTAGGCTCTAGTCAACCAATCTTACCGCTTAACTTCAACCAATCTTGCATGAAGACCTAGGCTCTACAGTCAACCAATCTTACCGCTTAACTTCAACCAATCTTGCATGAAGACCTAGGCTCTACAGTCAACCAATCTTACCGCTTAACTTCAACCAATCTTGCATGAAGACCTAGGCTCTACAGTCAACCAATCTTACCGCTTAACTTCAACCAATCTTGCACGAAGACCTAGGCTCTACAGTCAACCAATCTTACCAGTTAACTTCAACCAATCTTGCATGAAGACCTAGGCTCTACAGTCAACCAATCTTACCAGTTAACTTCAACCAATCTTGCACGAAGGCCTAGGCTCTACAGTCCGCCAATCTTACCATTTAACTTCAACCAATCTTGCAGTAAGACCTAGGCTCTAGTCAACCAATCTTACCGCTTAACTTCAACCAATCTTGCATGAAGACCCAGGCTCTACAGTCCGCCAATCTTACCATTTAACTTCAACCAATCTTGCACGAAGACCTAGGCTTTACAGTCAACCAATCTTACCACTTAACTTCAACCAATCTTGCACGAAGACCTAGGCTTTACAGTCAACCAATCTTGCCACTTAACTTCAACCAATCTTGCAAGAAGACCCAGGCTCTACAGTCAACCAATCTTATAACTTAACTTCAACCAATCTTGCATGAAGACCTAACCAGTCTTACCTGAAGATCATCAACCAGTCTCACCTGAAGACCTACGCACTACAGTCAACCAGTCTTGCATTAAAACCACCAACCAGTCTCACCTGACCATCAACCAATCTAACCTAAAGACCACCAACCAATCTCACCTGAAGACAGATGTGGCAGGTGACATCTTCGTCGACGTCGTCAGTGTAGTCGTAGAGATGGGGTTCGTGGGGCTGATGCTGTTGGCCGCACGTCCTACACGTTCTCCTCCGCCCACTTCTGCAGGAGCCTCCGCCCACACCACCCAGCCCCACGCCCACGCCGCTCTCTTCGTTAACCTCCATACTGGCGATACCCCCTAAGCTACTCAACCCCCATCACCTCTGGAAAGGAAGAGATTTCTATATTATTATTAATTCATAATTAATCGCTGCCATTCTAATCTAAATGCTTTCTTCTTAGGTGTGGTTTAATACTCACAAATACATAAATTAAAAAGTATTCATAATAATGTAACAACTGTTTGTTCTCTTCTTAAATATTGTTTAATATTCACAAATAATTAAAAAGTATTTATAATAATAATGTAGCAACTATTTATCTTCTTAAATATGGTTAAATATTCATAAATACACAATTAAAAAGTATTTATAATAATGTAAAAACTATGTTATCTTCTTAAATATTGTTTAATAGCATTCACAAATACGTAATAAAAGTATTTATAATAATGTAAAAATTGTTTGTTAGTCCAGGTTTAAAACCACATACACAAATATATAATCATTTTTTCAAGAGATATATATGAATGTTGTACCTGACATGCTATAATATATATAATATATATAGATATATATATATATATATATATATATATATATATATATATATATATATATATATATATATATATATATATATATATATATATTACAGTAATATGCATCTGTACGATATGAAAGGAATCCGAATAAGTACGACGACAGCACGCCGTGATAACAGATAATTATTGCTTCTGGCGCACAAACTCTTCCATCAAACGGACAATAATGGAAGCCCGAGATTCAAGTCCACCACCAGCGCCATCTGCGAGCGTGATGGAGAAGAAGAAGAAGAAGAAGAAGAAGAAGAAGAAGAAGAAGAAGAAGAAGAAGAAGAAGAAGAAGAGCCCATTCCGGGGAGGGAAACATTACAATCACTATCTATTGTGCTTCGAGTGCCATTCAGATAACAATATCGACTCGACGTCCATAACGAGTATGTGTGTGTGTGTGAGAGAGAGAGAGAGAGAGAGAGAGAGAGAGAGAGAGAGAGAGAGAGTTAGCTGGTCTGCCTTTGGGGAAACGCTAGACCAACTTTTTTTTTCACTTGATGGTCTTCTTCAATTTCATTTCTCACTTTTTTTTTTATTGTCTCTCAGACTGGAGAGGGGAACACGCACATACGTCCTGGAATTGGAATGGGAATGAGATATTTAGTCCAAAGGCCAATCACTGTGACCTACGAGGTCATTCACCGCCGAAAATCCATTTGGGAGTACAAAGGTCTGAAAGGTGTAACGAGGAAAACCTCACAGTTGTACTATAAATCAATTGTTAGAAGAGGGTTGAGGAAAGTAAGGTGGAAGAAAGAGAATATGAAAGGAGGTACAGTAAAAGGAATGAAAGGGGTTGCAGCAGCTAGGGGCCGAAGGGAAGCTGCAAGGAACCTTCAATAATGCCTACAGTACACCGCATGAGGTGCACTGACGCCACTACCCGCCTACGGGGAAGGCAAACTATTCCACATTTTAGTTCTAGCCAAGATAAGACTCATAAACTCTTCTCGGAAGGAACATTCTGGAATTCAATTCAAAATCACCAACAGTAGAATTTAGATTACTGATATTACAGTACGTCAAAGCTATGGCTTCCCTCACTTAATCACGAGGCCAATTACCATTTGTAATCCGAAGTACAATCGTTATCCAACTTCTACGAAGCTTAAAATTAACTCATTAGTATTTCTCGGCCATTTGCAAAAGCACTTGGGGGTGCAATACATGCTGGAATACCAAGTTTACTGAATTTGTTTTTAGAGAAATTATAAATACAGTCAAGACAT
>JANJGK010000048.1:3247805-3252805 GCA_039081455.1 Macrobrachium rosenbergii
TTTAACCTTTTTGCTTTCCATAGCTGTCACTTTTCAACGCCACTTCACGCTGACATTTCGCTTTCACACCGACGTTTCACGCCGACATTTCACGCTGGCATTTCAAGCTGACATTTCACGCTGGCATTTCACGCCGACGTTTCACGCCGACGTTTCATGCTGACATTTCACGCTGGCATTTCACGCTGACACTTCACGCCGACATTTCACGCTGACATTTCACGCTGACAGACATTTCAACGCCGACATTTCACACGTCGAATGACTAAGTCTTATCGGGATGAAGAATTCCATTTCATCGCTTTGAAGGATATCTTTCGCATTTCACAGTTCCCTTTTGTTTCTCGTTATTGATTCCTTGATGATTGATGGTCTTGGAGGATTGGTTTGCTTGTCAAGTCTCAGAAAGAGAGAGAGAGAGAGAGAGAGAGAATTGTGATTCGCCACCTACGAGAAAAAAGAACAGTATGCATCAGACGATTATAAAATATTTTGAAGAAACTATTTTTTCTCATAAAACAAAGAGAGAGAGAGAGAGAGAGAGAGAGAGAGAGAGAGAGAGAGAGAGAGAGAGAGAGAGAGAGAGAACTTATTTCAGGGTTACACTCGCACCTCTACAAAAAATTAATTTGTTAAAATTAAGCTTTATTTCATTTTTTCTTCCTCATTGTAAAACGAACTATTACCAGAGAACAGATATACCATAACAGTTATCTATGAAGAGAGAGAGAGAGAGAGAGAGAGAGAGAGAGAGAGAGAGAGAGAGAGAGAGAGAGAGAGAGAGAGAGAGAGGAAATTTATCCTTACTGAGAATTATTTTCGATTTTCGAGATACATTTTCATTATGATTCTGATGAATGACTAATTAAGTAAATAGAATAACTAGCGTCGCAACACTACGATTACCCAACAACGAATTTCAATATTTTACTTACGTTTTTATTTATTAATTAATTTGTTAATTTATTTGGGTTTCTAATAACTTTCTGTATTTCCCGTTACCTTCTGTTACTTCTTTCGAATGAACACCATAATATTCTTTGGAAGCTTGAATTTCACGTCAGTGGTCCCTTTGGTAGGCTTGTTCCAAATTAATAGGGTCCATCTTCTGATTAATAATAATAATAATAATAATAATAATAATAATAATAATAATATAATAATAATAATAATAATAATAATAATAATAATAATAATCTTTGGAAGCTTGAATTTCAAGTCATTGGCCCCTGTGGTGGGCTTGTTCCATATGAATAGGTTCATCTTCTGATTATTAATAATAATAATAATAATAATAATAATAATAATAATGTTATTTTAAACGAAACTAAAACTATATATGTTTACAGGTCGCGCTGAAGAATTTATTCCTTCTTTACGTGTCTCTTCAGGAAATGTAAATAAAAGCGTTTTCGTTTGTGCCAATTTCCCCAAAAGCCAGGCACCTTTAAACAAGGTGATAACAGATGGAAGAAAGGGAATATGAACGGAGGTACAGTTAAAGAACGAAAGGGGTTGCAGCTAGGGGCCACGGAAGGCACGCTGCAAAGAACCTTAAGTAATGCCTACAGTGCACCGCATGAGGTGCACTGGCACGACAGACGGAAGAGAAGTGACTAAGCATTTCAATTTTTATCTTGACCAATTTGAAGCAAAGAAAATAATTTCACCTTTCTCTCCTAAATCAGTTTATCTCAAATTCATGAAAGATGCATATATCCTCTCTCTCTCTCACTCTCTCTCTCTCCTCTCTCTCACAGGCCTAAAAGACACACCACATTATCTTGTTTATTTCTATACAACACCATTTGCATTTCAAAGCCGCAATGCTTTGCTAGGCCTATGTCGTCTATTTCACGTGTATTCAGCCAACGATGAGAGCCGGAGCCCAAAATGAATTTAAGGGCCCACTTCCGAGAAATGTTCTGCCTTTCGTAGCCTCAGCCTATCTAGAAGATACTTTTCCGCGCCGAGTAATCCTTTTTAGGCCTACTGCGGAGTTTATTGGATTATGAGAAAGGCGCAGCCGAAAGAGTGAGTTTACTCTCGTAACTAACTTTTATTAGTCAAAATGGTTTGATGAGATTGCGGAAATTACACTGGGATATTGTGCTTATAATTTTTAGTTTTCTGTAAGAGAAACTATTGTGCGGCTTTGTCTGTCCGTCCACACTTTATCCTTTCCGTACTTTTTTCTGTCCGCCCTCAGATCTTAAAAACTACTGAGGATAGAAGGCTGCAAATTGGTACGTTGATCATCCACCCTCCAAGCATCAAACATACCAAATTGCAGCCCTCTAACCTCAGTTGTTTTTATTTCATTTAAGGTTGAAGTTAGCAATAATCGTACTTCTGGCAACGATATAGGCCAGGCCACCACCGGACCGTTGTTAAAGTTTCATGGGTCGCGGCTCATACAGCATTATACCGAGACCACCGAAAGATAGATCTATTTTCGGTGGGATTGATTATACGCTGTAGAGGTTGTACAGAAAACTCGACTGCACCGAAGAAACTTCGGCGCAATTTTTACTGTAATATGTTGTATTGTCAGAAGTTTATGACTGATGAATTTTTTTTCTTTAAACTTCCAGCCATTATCTATATGGGTAATTATACCTTTTCAGAGACACAGATCTTAGTATGAAGGATTCTTTGAAAAAATACGAAGGTAAAAATAAATAATCTATTTACAATTATACTTACGCTGTGTGTGTGTGTGTGTGTGTGTGAGAGAGAGAGAGAGAGAGAGAGAGAGAGAGAGAGAGAGAGAGAGAGAGAGAGAGAGAGAGAGACCCTAAAAACCTTCAACGATTATCAATGAGTATAATCAATGAAGCCTAAAATTTAGTAGCAGATGGATTAAATTGAATTGAAATAGAATTTAGGCCAAAAGCCAAGCACTGGGACCTATGAGGTCATTCAGCGCTGAAACGGAAATTGAGAGTAAAAGTTTTGAAAGGTGTAACAGGAGGGAAAGCCTCGCAGTCGCACTATGAATCATTTGTTAGGAGAAGGTGGAAAGTAAGATGGAAGAAAGAGAATATGAAAGGAGGTACAGCAAAGGGGAACGAACGGGGTTGCAGCATCCTTTTCCTGTTTTCAATTAAAGGCCGGAATTTTCAATAACATCTACCCGGAAGTGATTAAAGACACTTAATGAGTGTTATGAGAATTACCTCATTACCCCACCGTTACTTTCGTCTTTAATGATTTGGGTAATAGATTTTCCACTCAAAGAAGTCTGTAAGGGCTTTACGCCCTCTCTCTCTCTCTCTCTCTCTCTCTCTCTCTCTCTCTCTCTCTCTCTCTCTCCTCTCTCTCTCTCTCTCTCTCTCTCTCTCAACTAAGAGGGAAATATATTACCGTCATTCGTTATCTTCCGTCCTTTCATCGCTGCGCACTTTTCCTTTACAAAGCCGAAACAAACTGTATTAAGCTTAACAGGTTTGCAGGTAAACCCCCAACGAGAATCATCGACTTAAAATAATGACTTAAAGACCTCAAAGCAACGTAATGTATTTTATTTTTTTTTTACCAAAAACCCATTTACTAATATATATATATATTCCTTCGCCCTGAGGAATCCTTCGCAATCCGGTTATGCGTTCTTGAAGGATATTAGCAATTTAACACAAAGTTAAAGCCGTTTATGCGTCTTGAAGGATATTAACAATTTAAACACGAAGTTAAAAAAATGGAAACTTCCTTTCCTGTCTAGATACACTTTTCCTTTGATTACACTATTCCCTTGTCGAGATTCTGATTCGTTTGATGATTTCAATACGCGAGGTTTGTCCTTCGTCGAGATTTTTCTTTTATGAATGACTGAAGACAATTTATCCAGATTTTCCTGAAAAGAAAACTGTTGTGCCGGCTTTGTCCGTCCGTCCGCAATTTTTCTGTCCGCCCACAAATCTTAAAAAACTACTGAGGCTTGAGGGCTGCAAATTGCATGTTGATCATACACTCTCCAATCATCAAACATACCCAATTGCAGCCTCTAGCCTCAGTAGTTTTTTATTTTATTTAAGGATAAAGTTTAGCCATAATCGTGCTTCTGTATAGGCCAGGCCACCACCGGGCCGTGGTTCAAAGTTTCATGGGCCGCGGTTATACAGAAAACTCGATTGCGCAAGAAACTTCATCGCATTTTTTACTTGTTTTACAGTTATCACCAAACCAAAGGACTATGCAACATCCATTTTTAACAAGGGACTTTCCGCGCTGATCATAAAAAATCACATAAAAGTTCTATATTCAATATACTGCAGACTGAATATAAATTTTATTTTTGACGTACCAGCCTTTCATGATATAGTAAAAATTACCACTAAACAAATAAAATCTAGTTGTAGATTATAAGATGGCGTTTATATTTACACGTATACATATTCATATTTTATATTCGGCGTGTATATCCGTATACGATATCAATCAAGAATTTAAATTTGAATGGCATACAAGACAAAATTAACTACTGGCGTTCAAGATCTAAATAAACTATACAACTTGCAGTCGTTATACATTTTTCATAATTCACAAAGATTTTCCTAATATTTTAAGTCAAACTTTAATCGTAAATCATTACATATTCATATTCACAGAGAGAGAGAGAGAGAGAGAGAGAGAGAGAGAGAGAGAGAGAGAGAGAGAGAGAGAGAGAGAGAGAGAGTCTCTTCACTAAAAAAAATTTTTAAAATTCCATCGGCAGTTGATAACCTTGACCTAATCAAAAACAGCTGTTCCATTTAAGCGGATCCGCTGCGACATTCGACCTTTTTTTTTTTTTTAAGGTCACGCCTTCGCTTAATGAACCAGGTCATGATAGGAAGATAGGTCACTTTTTTGTTTGTTTGTCCTCTCGTAGCGATCAGGCGAGAAATCATTCTTCACTTTTGATGTTGGTGACTGATTCAGTTTGTAGAGAGAGTGTAATTAGACGGTGGGGGATTTATTCAAATGAAAATAGGTTTTGGACAAAGCGCCGAAAAAAAATT
>JANJGK010000048.1:3257805-3262805 GCA_039081455.1 Macrobrachium rosenbergii
AAAGACAAGAGAGAGACAAATGCAACTAGAAGGACGAGACAGAAGAAATACAAAGAAATGAAGAATGCACAAGCATAAGAGAACAGAATAACATTTCGTCAACACATCAAGAAAAAGAACAGAAATAGAGAACGAAAAGAATGATTAGGTGGAGAAGAGAAAGCCAAATGCAGGGTATTGATTGATTGATTGATTCTGGCTATTATATCAGAGTGCATAGAGTGGAAAACTGTGCTTTGACAATTATATCAGAGTGCAAAGAGTGGAAAACTGTTCTTTGACAATTATATCAGAGTGCAAAGAATGGAAAACTGTGCTTTGACAATTATATCAGAGTGCAAAGAGTGGAAAACTGTGCTTTGACAATTACATCAGAGTGCATGGAAAACTGTGCTTTGGCAATTATCTCAAGAGTGCAAAGAGTGGAAAACTGTGTTTTGATAATTATATCAGAGTGCAAAGAGTGGAAAACTGTGCTTGGACAATTATATCAGAGTGCAAAGAGTGGAAAACAGTGGTTTGACAATTATATCAGAGTGCAAAGAGTGGAAAAATGTGCTTTGACAATTACATCAGAGTGCATGGAAAACTGTGGTTTGACAATTATATCAGAGTGCAAAGGGTGGAAAACTGTGCTTTGACAAACAACTGGTTTAAAAAAAAAAGAGAAAGCAAGTGAAAGCGGACAAGAAAAGGCGACAAGAGAAAAGCACAAAAAGAAGGCATGCAAAAAAATTTCCAAAGGACCTTTTTCTTGTGTGTGTGCGTTTTTATATTATTTTTATTTTCCGTCCTAGAATGTTCCGCCTTTGTTGCTCGCTTGTGAAGCTAGCGTTCACTGGACTATGCATCTCTCTCTCTCTCTCTCTCTCTCTCTCTCTCTCTCTCTCTCTCTTTGGATACGGTTGTGACTACAAAGCCTGGGATCCTAGTGAAGAACCAAATGAAGAAATTCTGACGTCAAGGCAAAACTCGAACAGAAATATGTACGTAAGAGAGAGAATAGAATTTTGCCTTCCTTTTCCGTCAGGTGAATAACGCTACCTCATTCTGGCATTTTGGGAAGCCAGAATTTCCTCATTTGGTTCCTCATTCGGATCTCAGGCTTTGTAGTGACAAGCGTATCCGTAAAGTGAATAAATCGGGAAGTTAGAAGGTCACTGTGGTTATTGCAATTACATACGCATCCGGTAAAAAGTGACCAGTAGATTGTAATATATATATATATATATCTGTGTGTGTGTTCAAATAAAGGAAAATATAGATTCAGCTCTTGATTTTTCAAAATAAGTCAATAGCAGCAACAGACATTGCCAGAATTACTTGTTTCTTTGCGTGGTTTTTATGGCTAAAAAAAAAAAACCGGAAGTGTGTTGAACAGACAGCAATAGATACATCGATTTAATTCCCCTTATTTAACTGAAAACCTCCTTTCGTGTTAGTCTATACATGATTTTCTATCATTCACTGTCACGACACCCATTTCTATAATGGGTTGCTGAGTCACTCGTTGACCGACATCTGTTTCGTGACCACGGGGAGAGAGAGAGAGAGAGAGAGAGAGAGAGAGAGAGAGAGAGAGAGAGAGAGAGAGAGAGAGAGAGAGAGAGAGAGAGAAAATTATCTGTTTATCAATTTATCAGTTTATTCATTTACTTCTTCTTTTTAATAAGTGAGATATCTTCTTTCTGTATAATCACTTTACCTTCAATTTCAAGTCAATGGTCCCTTTAATAATAATAATAATAATAATAATAATAATAATAATAATAATAATAATAATAATAATAATAATAATAAGAAGAAGAAGAAGAAGAAGAAGAAGAAGAAGTCATTAGAATAATGATTATAATCTGTTAGGCTGATAAGCCATGGAGTTAAAATTGGGCGTTGCAACAATTATAGCAATCAACAATGCCTGAGCATTGTTGCAACTCGAATGAACCACTGATGCAACCTAACTTCAGGCCTTTAAAGTGCCAGCCAATGACTGTGCACCACTTGAAGACGATTTCCTCCAGAGATGGCATAGGATTTGTCTCTCACCGTAGGCCAACACTACTCACAGTTCACAGATCTAAATAATCCTGAAAATTGGCCCCAAACTACTCGTACGTGTTTTGGGGGCAAGAGAGAAGCAGGCAGCATTCTGTTTATTGATCCTGACCCCGAACTACTATTATTATTATTATTATTATTATTATTATTATTATTATTATTATTATTATTATTATTATTATTATTATTATTAGGTAGCAGACCCTCTTTTAAACATGTGTTGAAGGTTATAAATGCATCAGAGGCATTTATTTTGTATAGAGTTTGCATATTGACAAAAATACATTTAATAATACACTCTAAAATGACTTGTAAAATAAAGAGAAAACTAGTAAAAAATGCGCCGGAGTTTCTTCGGCGCAATCGAGTTTTCTGCACGGCCGCTACAGCGTATAATCAAGGCCACCGAAAATAAATCTATCTTTCGGCGGTCTCGGTATAATGTTGTATGAGGCCGCGGCCCCGTGAAACTTTAACCACGGCCCGGTGGTGGCCTGGCCTATATCGTTGCCAGAAGCACGATTATGGCTAACTTTAACCTTAAATAAAATAAAATCTACTGAGGTTAGCGGGCTGCAATTTGGTATGTTTGATGACTGGAGGGTGGATGATCAACATATTCATTTGCAGCCCTCTAGCCTCAGTAGTTTTTAAGATCTGAGGGCGGACAGAAAAAGTGCGGACAGAAAAAAGTGCGGACGTCAGAAAGCCGGCACAATTGTACAACAGACATAATCAATTTGTACAAAACACGAGAAAATTTAATGAACGTATCTCGTAAAGCAAAAAAAAAAAAAATAAATAAATAAATAAAAAATTCCGAAAATGTTTTACCAATTGAAGTTGAAACTGTATTTTCCCTTTGAAATTTAAGCAGAAAAAAAAAATAAATAAAAAGTTCCGAAAAAGTTTTATCATTTGAAGTTCGAAACTGTATTTTTCCCTATGTGACTTATCTCTACCGAGTCAGCCGCCCTCACTCAAAAAAAAAAAAAAGAGAAAAAAAGTATATTGATTGACTTTAAAGAAAAACGAGTATTTAAAGACCACACAGCGGAGATCTGAGGGGGAATTCCAATCCCACTCCGAAGTTTCCAAAAGAGGGTCTTTAGGAACCTTTTTTTTTTTTTTCTTTCTTCTTTGTCGAAGTTCGTTCATTAGGTGTCCCGGGCACCTACCGTCCATTCCCAAACATCCCCCCCCCTCCCAAGTCCTGTCCCGTCCCAGCCTCTAGGCTATATATATATATACTATACTACTTTCCCGAACTGTCTGTCTACCTGGTTCCTCCCCCCGCCCCTCTCTCTCTCTCTCTCTCTGACTCTTTCTCATCTCTCTCTCTCTCTTTCTCATCCCTCTCTTTCTCTTCTCTCTCTGTCTCTCTCTCTCTCTCTGTCTCTCTCTCTCTCTTTCTCATCTCTCTCTCTCTGTCTCTGTCTCTTTCTCTTCTCTCTCCCTCCTTCTCTTTCTCTGTCTCTCTCTGTCTCTTTCTCATCTCTCTCTCTCTCTCTCTCTCTCTCTCTCTCTCTCTAACAAATAACTCAGACGGTTTTCTTCTTTAAGCCTCTACAGTCATCCTGTCCGCTGAATGACTGGCGAACGTCTCTGTCTATTCCCCTTAAAACAAAATTCGCCTTGTATTTTAATCAATTACTAACATTTTTATCTATTTGTTTATTAATTCGTTAATTTATTTCTTTTTCTGTTCCAATAACTCATCTCCTCTTTCTGTACCTCCTGTTACCTTTCCGTTGCTTATTTCGAATGAACACTAATATTCTTTGGACGCTTGTTCCATAATAATAATAATAATAATAATAATAATAATAATAATAATAATAATAATAATACTGTGAATCTCTGCCTCAGCCTCTGTCTATTAACACTAATTCCTGTCCATGTGTCTCCTGTTTATTTTCTCCTCTCCCTGCTCCTGCATTCCTTCAACTCTTCTTCTTTTATCTTCCTTTCGTTCCGTGCTTCAAGTAATCACTTCACCATAATCAACTTTCTCATTAAATGTTATTTTTTCACTCTTTAATTTTAGTGTTTCTTTTACATCTGACGATCTGCCAATGTATCTAAAATGATCGTCCAACTTCACACATTGCTTGTTTAATAGCAAAAATAAATAAATAAATAAAGTTAAATTAAATAAAAAATAAAAAAGAATAGCCAATTAAAGCCAAATTAATAACTAAAAAAATTATTTTAAAATTTGCCAATTAAAACCAATAAAAAATGAAATAAAAAGGAAATAAAAAAGAATGGCCAATTAAAACCAATAAAAAACAAATACTAAAAAAATTTAAAAAATGGCAAATTAAATCCAATAAAAACTAAAAGGCAATAAAATACGGCCAATTAAACCTAATAAAAAATAGCCAATAAAAACCAGTAAAAAACAAATACAAGAAATATAAAAAAAATACTAATTAAAGCCAATAAGAAAAACATAAACGAAAACAAGATAAAAAAAAATGGCCAATAAAAAACTAAAAGAAAAATTGAAAAAAATGAAAGGCCAATTAAAACCAATAACGGAGACTATTTGGTTCGATTCACCAGTAATCAAAGATCAGTTCACGGGTCATTTTCCGTAAATATTGCCAATTAGCGGAGGAAAAATAGGCAGGAAATGTATGCTCAAATATTTTTTCTTTTTTATTCGTGTGACGTTTACAAGTTTCATTATCGAAATTTGGGCGCAAAAACATTACTCTGGTGTGGAAATATATATCATGTTTATCATCTAAAATTATGTTTTTTTTTAATTGATATCTCTGCAGCCAACAACAGGCATTTATTAAAAAAAATTAACATTATAGTTTTCGATAAATATGATAAATATTTCCTATTTTTTTATGGAATTTTGCTAAATTTATATAAAAAGTAACTTAGTTCTAGATGACAATATTGACTATATTTTCTATTTTTTGCAT
>JANJGK010000048.1:3267805-3305912 GCA_039081455.1 Macrobrachium rosenbergii
TTGTTTATCTTTTATTACATCTTTCTTCATTTATTTTGACCCTTTGATGTACATTGACAATTAAACAAGTAAAAAATTCGCCGAAATTTCTTCGGCGCAATCAAGTTTTCTGTACAGCCGCTACAGCGTATACTCAGGACTACCGAAAATAGATCTATCTTTCGGTGGTCTCGGTATAATGTTGTATGAGCCGCGGCCCACGAAACTTTACCCATGGCCCGGTGGTGGCCTATCCTACATCGCTGCCAGAAGCACGATTATGGCTAACTTTAACCTCAAATAAAATTAAAACTATTGAGGCTAGAGGGCTGCAACTTATTATGCTTAATGATTGGAGGGTGGATGATCAACATACCAATTTGCAGCCCTCCAGCCTCAGTAGGTTTTAAGATCTGAGGGCGGACAAAAAATGCGGACAGAAAAAAGTGCGGTCAGAAAAAGTGCGAACACAAAGCCGGCACAATAGTCTTCTCTCACAGGAAACTAAAACTAGCATTCCATTCTTCCGCCCACGTCATATCGCAATGAGTACGAAGACGTTAGAGACAGTTTTTCCGAAATTCCGAGTTTTCGCTGGAAAAATAAGTGGCAGCCATCTGCTTACAGTCAGCGGAATAACCAACAAAACCCAGCAGTTAATGAGAATGGTCTTAATTACCCTGGATTCCATTCGAAGCCCAAATGAATTAATTAAGATGGAAAAAAAAAAGCTTAAGACAGGGAAGGCCGCCTGCGAGCTGGGGACGAATTTCGAGGTACGAAGGATTCATTTTCGCCCTCACGGAATTTCGGTCCGGGGAGGATTCATTTTTGAAGGGATATGCATTTTAGCAATGTTATTTTGCAGCGGATTATTTCAATGTCAGATGCAGGGAATGATTGAAGAGTGGATGTTGATGGCAAGGCATTTCAGTGCCTTGATGCTCACGCAAAAATGCACACACACACACACACACACACACACACACACGTATCATTCTCGATGAATACCTTCAACACTTACAGATATTTATAAAAACAGGAGGACTAGACAAGAGCCTGTGTCACAGCAAAAACCGCCAATTCCCTCCATTACAGCTTTTCAAAAAATGCAGACGAATTTGCGTTTGCCCAGACGGAAAATTCCTCATTAATAAGAAGTCGCTCCAAGCGTTTGCGGAAATAAAAAAAAAATTGAAGGCAAAATTCGGCCGACCATATTTCTTAGTTCCCAGAGATGGTTTTCCAAAGTTCTGCCATTAAATTTTATGACATTTCTTTTCGGATGGGTCATTTAAATACTGACTATCACTCCTTTAATGGCCGTCCCAGGGTTAAAAGTCCTTAATTGAGGTCAAATGAAGACAAAAGTTAATAAAAAAAATTTATATGAATATATTTTCTGAATTTTTATGAAGGGCTTAAAATATAAAATTGAGACACAATCTACTGATATTACACTCCATATTTCAATATCCATACACGTTTTCTATGGTATGCTATGAAGAGAGACCATGATAATTAAACGAAATATTATTTTATTTAACAGAAACTAATTCAATTCAGCATCCTCATTCGCTGAAGTCGTGGAATGACAATTTTACGAAGAAACTTAATGTTTGAATGACGAGTATGACCAGTGCCAGGGTAATGTCTATATAATCTAATTACGTATTATTCTCGGTATAAATGGAACTATATTGAATTACGTTACGAAACGTCATTAAGGCAAGGCGGAGTGTGTCTGAGAGAGAGAGAGAGAGAGAGAGAGAGAGAGAGAGAGAGAGAGAGAGAGAGAGAGAGAGAGAGAGAGAGAGAGAGAGCCAGAGCCAGTGGCCGAACTATTCCTTGAACAACGATGTATTATATTTTTAAGACGGTCAATTCTGGGCAGTTCCGGAAGGCGACAGAGAATGAGAATCCCAAGACGCGTTTCGGCAATAACCGAGAGATAAGAATGGCAATGAAATTATAAAACAAATAATATTATGATGAGCAGAAGTTCCAAGCTACGAAAAAATGCTGATGTGTGAAAGCGGGGGGAGTAAATTGAGTTGTGCTTCGGATACGGATAACTTCTGATGATAATAATGTACTAATATCAAATTATACGGACGATAATTTATTGGCAAAATGGAGTGCTAGCCGAGGAAATGTTTTCAAAACTAGTATTAATATATATATATATATATATATATATATATATATATATATATATATATATATATATATATATATATATATATATATATATATATATATATACCGGCTGCATTGCTCTTCGTAAGGTTAAGTACGAATTGGAAGATTTAAATTTGATAACCTGTTCATCAGCCTAATTTTTATATTATTATTATTATTATTATTATTATTATTATTATTATTATTATTATTATTATTATTATTATTACTGGAGAAACAAATCCACAGTTAAGTATGGGCACATATATATTTGAAAATACATAAGACTCATGCTACCATGAGTATTTATTATTATTATTATTATTATTATTATTATTATTATTATTATTATTATTATTATTATTATTATTATTATGTTCGCTATAGTAATTCCCTGATTCTAATGACAAACTCTGTTAATTTAACTTTATACAATTCTCCTTTTTTTCTGAGTCCCATTTGGACCTGTCCCCCACTGGCTTGTCGGCCTAAGAAACAGGAGATCAGCGCCTGCCCTATGAGCTTACAGAGGACCAGGACGACTTGACCTTTAACATTACGCTAATCATCAACACTTCTGTTAGTTTTATTAATTCCCCAATTATAATGACACACTGTTAATTTAACTTTTACAATTCTGTTCTATTTTTTCTCGGTTCCATTATCATAATTATCAACACCGATTCATTTCTAACATCACCACCCATCACCACCACCATCACCATCTGCTCTGTTCAAGCACACCGCCCACGACGGCAAGTCCTTGATCCAATAACGAAACAGAGTTAATTAACCCGAAGAATAAGATGTAATTGGCAAATTCCGACCCTTAATTACCTTGGGTTATATTCGAAGCCCAAAGGGGTTAATTAAAAGGGAGAGGATTGGACGCTGGCGAGTCCGTCTGCAATCTCAGGTAGGAATTTAGAACGAGGTTGGGTTCTTGTCACAAAATTCATACACCGTTCTTCTCGCATTTGAATGAATATTTATCTATTTATTAATTTTTTTTCTTTTTTAATAAGGATATATTTTTTATCTGTATTTATTGATTTATTATTTTTTCTTTTTTTAATAAGTGGGATCTCTTTTTTCTGAATTTCCCTTTACTTCCTCTTATTTCTTCTTAGTGAACACCTTAATGTTCTCTGGAAGCTTGAATTTAAAGTCAGTGGCCCTTTGGGTGGGCGTGTTCCATATGAATAGGGTTCGTCTTCGGAATAATAATAATAATAATAATAATAATAATAATAATAATAATAATAATAATAATAATAATAATAATAATAATAATAATAATAATAATAATAATAATACTTTAAAAGTGAAATATTAATAAAGATCGAGTGTTCTTTAATCACACGGGCAAAAGGGAATCACATTCACCAGTTATTACACCTGTATTATTTCACGCGTTGATGCGTTTACGTAACTTGCTTTAGAGCATAGCATTCAAGCTGAGATCAATCAATATGAATATTCCTTTAGAATTGCCAAAAACAATTGAAAATCGTATCGTCTTACTGCCCTTTCTTCTGCTAAAATAATACATACGTATGTGTACATATAAATATTGTTCTCTCTCTCTCTCTCTCTCTCTCTCTCTCTCTCTCTCTCTCTCTCTATATATATATATATATATATATATATATATATATATATATATATATATAAAATGATAATAATAATAATAATAATAATAATAATAATTTCACCACCACCTTTACCCCCACCGCCGTATCGTTTTATTCAAGTGACGCGCCTGCGCGCTCGATTCTCATCTCCGATCACGATTTTGAAATCCGTTTCGACAGTGTCCATTTGGGGAGTTATGCGCACTCTACTGTGGGGCGAGGGACTTGTAAGGGGTGAGGGGGTTGGAGGTAGGGGCAAAGGGGGTTTAGAGGTAATGGGGGGAGAGAGGATGGGCGAAAGTAATGTGTGGGGGGGTGGGGGGGGGGCGGTTGACGCACTTTTGAGGACGACTGTACATACCAGTCTTTCCCATTACGCTGAGATGTAAATCCTGGTTAATCTGACTTATGAGGGAAGAGAGGCGAGGAAGAACATTTTTAATATATATATATATATATATATATATATATATATATATATATATATATATATATATATATATATATATATATATATATATATATATATATATATATATTTACACCAACTATGTAAAATAAAACTAAGACAATGACAGCGACGCCATTTTCACTGATCATTCCCGTTTCCGCTTTATAGTGGCAATTGTTCCATCCTTTCTCTTTTCTCCTCTGTCTTCACTGTTTTATTTCCGTCGAAGCATCAGTAATTAATTAATTAAAGCGGTTAATGAAGCTTAATTAGTCCGGAGCGAAATAATCCTCCCAAATCCCTCGTATTATTCAAAGTCACACGGGATGCGTATATCCTGATCATTCGTCCTAATTCCATCACTTAATCTCGATTGAATGGTGATGAATGTCTCTCGTTTACCCTTAACAAATTTTACGATAAAAACAATAAGAAAAAAAAAACGTAAATGAAAATCTCTTTATTTACGTAAAGTGAAAATCTCTGTCTAATATTCTCTCGGTTACCCTTAACAAATTTTACAGTATAAAAAGTACAAAAAAAAAGTACCTTTAATGAAAATCTCTATTTCACAGGTTCATTAAGCCAAATTATTCTCTCGTTTACCCTTAACAAACATTGCAACAAAAAAAAAAAAAGTAAAAAATGCCACCAACTTTCTTCGGAGCAATCGAGTTTTCTGTACAGCCGCTACAGCGTATAATCAAGGCCACCGAAAATAGATCTATCTGTAGGTGGTCTCGGTATAATTTTGTATGAGCCAAGGCCCATGAAACTTTAACCACGGCCCGGTGGTGGCCTATTCCATATAATTGCCAGAAGCACGATTATGGCTAACTTTGACCTCAAATAGAATAAAACTACTGAGGCTAGAGGGCTGCAATTTGGTATGTTTGATGACTGGAGGGTGGATGATCAACATGCCAACTTGCAGCCCTCTAGCCTCAGTAGTTTTTAAGATCTGAGGGCGGACAGAATAAGTGCGGACAGAAAATAGTGCGGACGGACAGACAAAGCTGGTACAATAGTTTTACAGAAAACTAAAAAGGCTAAACAATACGTAAATGAAAATCTCTATTTTGCAAGTTCTCTCGTTTACCCTTAACACACTTTATAATAAAAAAGTAAAAAAAAATACGTAAATGAAAATCTCCATTTTACAGGTTCATCAAGACACAGTAAAACTGAGTGAAACCAAATCGCGTAATTAGCGTAAATGATACAATTAGATTTTATTGGTTTGTTATTATGCAGATTGCGTATACGGCGTAAACAGCATAAATAATTACTTCGCAGGGAATCGACCTATAACTGCGTAATACTCAGAAAACCCAACATTCGCCTGCAATTTACCAGACCATAAAAATTACCTTTATTACCCCAGCAAGTATCAATGATTAGTGACACTTGGGAACAAATAGCTATTTACTGAGGTAATCGAATGTGAGTTTCATTACCCCGATAATTAGCTGTCATTTTTAGCTTTCTGTAAAAGAAAACTATTGTGCTGGCTTTGTCTGTCCGTCCGCACTTTATCTGTCCGCCCTCAGATCTTAAAAACTACCGAGGCTAGTGGGCTGCAAATTGGTATGTTGATCATCCACCCTCCAATCATCAAACATACCAAGTTGCAGCCCTCTAGCCTCAGTAGTTTTCATTTTGTTTAAGGTTAAAGTTAGCCATAATCGTGCTTCTGGCAACGATATAAGCCAGGCCACCACCGGGCCGTGGTCAGAGTTTCATGGCCCGCGGTTCATGCAGTACTATACCGAGACCACCGAAAGATAGATCTATTTTCGGATGCCTTGATTCTACGCTGTACAGAAAACTCGACTGAGCCGAAGAAACTTCGGCGCATTTTTTTTTTTTTTTTTTTTTGTCCTCACGTGAAAATATATATTTATTATGGAAGTCACTCACTCGCTCAATAAAAGAGGGAGCAGTAAATATACTTTCCCTCCCTCTCAAATGAAAAATTAATGAAAACTCGACTACAACTCCATTAATTTTGTAAACAGCTGTTCCTTTTCTCACGGGTCTGTCGTTCCTTTGCGTTCCTTTGCGTTCCTTTTGTGACTTAGCGCATCAGCAGCGTTCGACACTCCAAAGTCATTTGTCATCGTTTTTCATCATTTCTCATCATCATCCGTCATCACTGTTGTAAAAAGTATATTTCATTATTTCCCTCTAGGAGGTGATGACAAATTTCTTTCCTTTCACTCTGAATGATACATTCTCTTGAGTATGTATATGTAGATATGTAGGTAAGTATGTATGTATGTGTATGTATATATCATGTGTGTATATGTATGTATGAACGTATGTATTTCAGAAAATATGGCTGCTACAAGTTTTAAAGGACACATATATGCATTTCATAGCTTCAATGCTTTAAGATGTGATGAAAGAATTTATGGAGTCAGATGGAAGTAGGTCGAGAGACTCGAGGTAAAATCTTTGTGTTCAGCAAATGGTTTGATTCCTCAGCAATATTGCCGGTCAGGTGATTTCCGAAGGGTTATGTATATTCGTGAGTACGTGCGTTAATTTGATCTAGATTGTGCCAAAATCTGCCCTAAAAGTGAGTTTGATCGTTCATTAACGTGATAGAACTGCAGTTGTCTAGACGTAGCTTTGGAGAGGATCCAGGCTTTGAATCAGCAGATAAGGTAGACTTTGAAATCTCTGTTTTTATGGGAGGAAATTGAACTTGTGATTTTTTACCATGATTTTCTAATCATTATGAACTTTTGAACTGGTGTGGGAGATTTAATATGAATATTCATACCTCTTTCATATTATTGTTTTGTCATGTTACGTTTGCCATATCTTGGCTATGCATTTTACACTTTCCATTATTGTGTTTTGCATTTCATGTATTTTTGGGAGTTTCCTATCATGTTTGATTCTTCCGACAGATGTCTGTGGACAGATGTCGGTGGACAGTGTGGACTGGTTCGAATAACATGTGGTAGACTGGTTTTGACATGACTAATTATTGATTTGGGGAGTATGTGTGAGTTTGGATATTTTCAGGCTATTAGCCATAGTGAGACTTCTTTAATCAGAAGTGTTTTACAGTTCAGAGTTTAGTTATCTAACTCGATAATTCATTTATTATGCATTTTAATCTTTGCTTTGTTTTGTTCATTTCTTGTTGGGTTATTTGAATAATAAACCTATTTTTGTAGAAACTATTGCGTTTCTTTAAATGGTCCATTTAATTGATTTGGTGAGAATGAGTGCGATTCGGGTGGGTGAACTTCGGAAAACGATGAGAGAGAGAGAGAGAGGTGATACACGGTGAGAGAGAGAGAGAGAGAGAGAGAGAGAGAGAGAGAGAGAGAGAGAGAGAGGAGAAAAATAGATGTAAGTGTTGCCGTGAGCGAACGTTCATACGCCTCCGTTTCACGAATAAAGATCGTTGGAGCACGTTACGTACACCTTCAAAAAGGTGTTAATTCTGTCCTCGTTACAGAATTTAATGGTGGCAGCCGTGTCTGAATGAAATGGCAACAGCGGGTGTCTTTTGATTTTAATTGGTGGCAGCATGATTTTAATGTCTTTAATGATGGCGAAAGAGGGAGATTACTAATAGACTAATTGGTAACGTTGATGCCCAAGGCATAGGCGACTTCACCTAAGAGCTAAGGCGACGGGTCAGTGTTGAATGACTGAGTAGGTCGTGATTACGTGTGAAATGCGGGGAACCTTTCCTCTTTTTTCCGTTTCTATTCGAGTACTGGGAGTGGGGAGTTGTGAAATAGATCTGGATGATCTCTAGAGCAATTTTGGGGTTAACAAAATACCCAAATAAGTGTGAATAGTGGCGATTGTGAGTTAATTACGCAAAGTGATGATTCAACTAGAAACGCGCTGGGTGTTTTTTTTTGCTAAGCCGTCGAGTAGGTGACGTCACAGGTTAGCAAGTTGAGAGATAGGTACTTCGTTTTCTGTTTCAAAATTGGTAAGTACCCCATTCTCGTAAGTTGCGCAGAACGCCGTTTTCTATTCTTCTTTTAGAGGGGGTAACTTGTGCCTTTCTCTAGTGTTCTTTTTGGTTTCTCTTTTTATGTTGTTACGCTCAGGGCGTGTGATTACTCACAAAATGCCGGACGATGCAGCAAGCACATCCCAATCAATTGTGGTGCATAAAGTGACGAACATTTGTGCGGGAATTACAAATTTTAAAGGGCTAGTGGACGGAAAGCCAACCCAAAATATAGAAACTTTCATTGAGTCAGTGAACAATTATCTGAATTCCAAGAAAATTACGAATGGCGCTGAAGCTTTAACAGAGGCTAAATCATTTCTGGATTTAGATAAAGGAGATATTGGGAAACGAGCACGCAGTTTCGGGTTCAGAAGGTGTAAAACTTGGAATGAACTGCAGAAATTTCTACGAGCTACTTATGGCGGAGTTCAACGTGAATGCGCAGTTCGGAATTTGCGAGAGTTTCTCAAAATAAAGAAGGGCAATGATTCACTAGTCACATACAGTGCGAATTTATTTGATGCAGTAGTTGAGTTAAAGAAATCTATAATAGGCTCTCCATGGGTAACTGGAAATAATATCTCCTTAGATAATTTTGAAAGATTGTTACACTTTGCTTGCCTTTTAACGTCGGTCCCAGATGTAATTGTAGATAGTTTTGATAAGAGAATTGATCAGGATACAGATGAATCCTTTTTGTTTGCACAGATTAACAAAAATCTAGCAAAATGTCCGACACTGGACAGTAGTTTTGTACAGGGAGGCGCAAAGATGTCAGCTGCGGTTTCCAAACCACAGAATAATGATAGTCGCTCGCATTCGGGAAATGATGCAACAGCGAAGACATGTGCACGAGTAGAATCGAAGAAAATTCCAGAGAGATCAGTCACAACGATACGTTGTTTTAATTGTGATAAAATAGGCCATAGTAAGTCAAATTGCAGAGTGAGATATTGTTCAGTTTGCAAATCTTCAGATCATGGATGGAGATTTTGCCCAGCCACGAAGAGTAGAGATTATTCAGGGAAGTCCCGGGGAGGTTTTTCTAGATATGACAGGAGAATTCCACATGATGCAAGTTCTAGATACACAAAGGAACAGCAGAATTTTCACAAGATAAGTTCGAAAACGGACACAGGATAATGACTAATCAGGTCGTAGAGTCACTAGAACCTAGGCCGATTGTACGTGGATTCTCTAATGGCAATGAAATTTCTATTTTCATTGATTCTGGTAGCTCAGTTAACTTAGTAAATGCTGACCTTTTTCACTCGAGGTTTCCAGAGTGCAAATTAGTCCCTTCTAGTGAGACAGTGTGTGATGTACAAGCGAGGAAACTGAATATTTTAGGTTCGTCATTTCTTACGCTTTGTATCGGCGGAAAGACAATAGTAGAATCATTTTTGGTCATAGAAGGATTAGCCTTAGGTGAAATGGTTTTGCTAGGACACCCTTCTTGTATGCGACATAACATCAACATTCTTACGGGAGTTCAGGGGATTACAATAGGTGAGTCGGGTTGTTTTGTTCCATATATACACAGGAAAAAAACTTGTGAGAAACTTAAGACACAGTCTGAGACATGTGTAACACATTCATTAGAGAGTGAAGATATTCCGCAAAGATCTTTCAAAGGATTTTTGTTGGAAGATATTGAATTGCAACCGCGAGTTCCTACATTAGTTAAAGTGTCGCTGAAAGAGAAGAATTTTCCTTCTCAAGTGTGCGTTGTTGAGGGAACCGAGAAATTCAAAGACGTTGTGAGTACGGTGTCAGTGAATGAAATTTCAGTCGCAGGCGTGACTTCAGTAGAATTAGTTAGCTATCAAGACTCAGTGAAAAAATATCACAAGGGTACTTATGTAATTGATTTTGAAGAGTTTAATGAAGAGCATAAATTAGTGAGTTTTTGTGGAGACGGGAATATGTTTCCTAACGAGGAGCAACAGTTCCGAAGTCAGGTTCTACATGAATACTTGGCTAAAGTTGATTATCCTGAATATTCAGATAAAGTAGAGAAAGTGTTGAAAGAATATCTAGATATCATTGCTTTGAAGGGAGATAAATTAGGAGTTACAGATGTTTTAGAACATTCAATCCGCCTAGAAAAGGGTACAAATCCCATATATATTCCAGCATATCGAATTCCTTTTAAGATCAGGGAAGAAGTAGAAAAAGAAGTTCAGAAGTGGGAGTCGGAAGGCATTATTAGACCGTCCAATTCTCCGTTTAATTTTCCTTTGCTTGCAGTTCCTAAGAAAGACGGTAGTATCAGAGTTTGTGTAGATTTTCGTAAATTGAATGAAAAAACATGCCCAGATAGATATCCTGTAGCTTGTTTGCCTGATTTGTTTGTTGAGATCGGTGGCAAGAATATATATTCATCTATAGATCTTATGCAAGGGTTTTTACAAGTTCCCCTTTGTGAGAGTAGCCGTAAATATACAGCATTTTCGGTACCAAAGGGACATTACGAGTTTAATAGGATGCCTTTTGGATTACAAGGGTCCCCAATAACATTTACTAGACTGGTTAACACAGTACTTCATGGCTTGTTAGGAAAGTCGGTGTTTGTGTACATGGATGACATTCTCATATGCACAGATACAATTGAAGAACATCTAAAGGTGTTAAAAGAAGTCCTCAAGCGATTACGGTTCGCTGGGTTAAAGGTCAAATTGGCCAAATGTGAGTTTCTGAAGAGAAAAATTGTCTATTTAGGACATGTTATCTCTAAAGAGGGAGTTAGAGTGAATGATGAGAAAGTTAAAGCCATTGTGAATTTTCCAGTTCCCAAAACCAGGAAACAGATTCGTTCGTTCCTAGGTATGTCGGGTTTCTTTCGCCGTTTTGTGCGGAATTTTTCTACAATAGCGTCGCCATTGACAGATTTGTTACGAGAAGACGTTAAGTTTGTTTGGGGTGATAGTCAACAATTAGCTTTTGAGAAGCTTAAGAACGCTTTGGTGAACCCACCAGTTTTGAAGTTTCCAGATTTTAGTCAACCGTTCACCTTAGTGACTGACGCGAGCCAGGAAGGTATAGGTGCGTGTTTGATGCAGAAATTTGAAGGGAAATTACACCCAATTGCTTTTTATAGCAGAAAGTTCAAAACACGTGGTAGTAACGAAAGGCTGATGTCAGTTGTGGACAAGGAGGCTTTCGCAGTCGTCTCTAGCCTTGTTCATTTTAAGATGTTGTTGTTGGGAAATAAAGTTGAGATTTTTACAGATCATCAACCGTTGTTAGAGCTTTTTAATAAGCCAAATTTGTCGCCCAAGAGAGCACGTTGGTTCCTAACATTGAGAGATTTTGATGCAAACCTCAAATACATTGAAGGTAAGCATAATGTAGTTGCAGATGCATTGAGCAGATATTTTCCGGTCGAGGATGAGGAAATACACACCGAATCCTGTGTGGGTGAAGAGAGTAAATATTTGGTGTCTAATGTCTCTGATATTAGTAGTTCTGAGAGATCGCATGTAGAGGACATACACGTTCCTACAGTGCATACTTCGGGGAGAAATAGTGAGTCGGCAGTCTCGGGAGAGATTGTTATTCGTGATAGTGAGAGTAACGCAGTGTGTTATATTACGGGTGAAAATGTCACTTGGGACATAGGCTTGCTGGAACAAAAGCAAGATGAAGATAAATTGTTGTCAGATGCTAAGGCATTTCTTAAGGGAGTTTCACCGAAGAAAGGGTATAAGTTGCCTTTTTCTGGTCTAGAGTTGGAGAATAATTTATTGGTGAGAAAAGTTAAGTATAACTTGCGAAGTACTCGAAGCATGGGTGAGATTACACAAATCATCGTGCCAGAGAGTCTAGTACCACAAGTTCTAGACATTGTACATTGTAAATTTGGTTCTCCTCATTTGGGTGTAGACAAGACGTATGAAAACGTCAGGTCAAAGTTCTTTTGGAAAAATATGTTTTCCGCAGTAGAAGCCTTTGTGAAGAAGTGTGCTATTTGCAATGCGAATAAGCCAGCGACGACAGTGTCGTGTCGTTTGGGTTCATATCCCATACCACATAGGCCGTTTCAGAGAGTGCATATGGATATTCTGGGTAACTTCTCAGAGTCCGCTTATGGTTATAGACATTTATTAGTAGTTGTTGATGAGTTGACTCGCTTTGTCGAGATTTTCCCACTGAAATACAAATCAGCTGAGGAAGTTGCTATAGCGTTCTTTAAGGGGATAATTTGTCGATATGGTGTTCCAGAATGTCTGATCACAGACAATGGTAGGGAGTTTATTAATAAGACTTTAGACGGTCTTGCTAATTTGTTGGGGATAAAGAAAGTATCTATAATCCCGTATAGACCTGAAGCGAATGGGTTGTGTGAGAGGGCAAATCGGAAAGTAATCGAAGCTTTGCGCATGACGGTGGGAGGTTCCGATACACATTGGGACAGATCTTTGGATGAAGTGCGATATAGTATCAATACTATGATGAATGACACAATTAAGATATCTCCAGCAGAAGCTTTGTATGGATACAAGTTGAAAGGACCTTTTGATTTGTTACCAGAGTGTGTTCAGGGTGATGTTACGGTCACTTCATTGATAAATACAGCGAGAGAAAGATTTGCACGTATCAGTAAAGAACTTGAACTTAGTTCGCGTGCAATGGTAGAGAAAAGTAACGCGAAATCGAGGGGAGTAGCTTTTTCGATGGGTGATAGAGTGTTTGTTAAAGTGAATGTTCGGAATGATCTGAATTATAAGTTAAGTCCGAAGTTCCACGGACCTCTTGAGATTGTAGAGATCAAAAGAGGGAATAGATTTGTAGTTAAAGATGTAAATACTGGAGTGACGAAATTGACCCATATTTCGAAGTTAAAGAAAGTTGGGATGTAATGGAATGTTTGTATATATATGACATTTATTTTTTAAATTTTTTTTTGTCTCTTGTTCATTTTAGATGTTGAAGTTCTTAGTCATTTGTTTTCGAATGATTTTAGAAGTTGAGACATGGGCTAGTTTCATACGAGATTTGACTCGTGTGTTAGTGTGTTGTGTTATGATGTATTTCATCATCTGACGCAATGTGTGTTGTTTAGGATTTTTTTTTGGGGAGGTACTTAGTATATCGGACCGAACAAGTCTGATCTTTTTTTTCGGGTTGGGAGATCGTATTTGAGTATTTGGATTTTTTTTCAGTTTCTTTTTTTTAAAAATGAAGGGAGCTGTATTGCGAGTAATTGTAGTTGTTGAGAGTTAGTCAGGTGTTGCGAAATATTTGCTAACCGGAGTAGAACTTTCATGTCTTTTACGAGATATGATACCTTTTAGTGTTCGGATAAGATTCTCGAGTATTTTTTTTCTGTTTGGATAGAATTTTTTTTATGAGTGAGTTCCGTAGAGTTGTTGTGCTTAATAGTGAGTTGACTGTGATTATTCTGAGATACAAACTTGGAATTAGTTCACATTGTGAGTGTTTACTTTTGCATTAGTAGTTTTGTTTGGTTCAGTAACATGAAACTTTTTCTTAGTTTTGTTATTAGACACTTTTTCGAGTGTTTTTTGGGAGACTCAGTAGTGACATGGGATAGAGTAGAGACCATGTTCATTTTGGGAGAGCAATATCAAGGTTCGGGAGTTGATTGTAAGACGAGTTGTACTTTAGTTAGAGAGAAGTGTGTGTGTGACAGTAGTATTTTCCAGTTGCGAGTTGTGTCTGTGGGTGGTTGTGAAATATCATTAGTTCATAGACAGACTCCGACAGAATGTGACTTTAGACAGTTCCTGCGAGATTACCACATTGAGTCCACCAGTACTCTTCCTGCTGTGTTTTTACAAGGAGTATGCAGTTACAATGATGTGCCAGAGCAACAAGTCGACATCATTCGTTCTTCAAGAGTCCAAGCTGTTTTGATGCTGCATGCCGTGTGATGTCTACGGAATTTCTCGTACTTAGCCGTGCTGTATTCAACAGTTCCGAGAAGATAATTATGCGGCATACGCATAACGAGCATTTGGTAGTGGAGGTACCTACAACCAAGGTGCCAATGACGGTTCCACCGTTGGAAGACATTGACGTTTCCGTGATGTTCGAGTATCAGGAATATATTATGCCGACAATTTTAATTGTCTTAATAGCTATTTTACTGATAATTCTTGTTGTGGGAGTAGTAAAGCTTATTCGTGTTTGTAAGATTACATGTAAAGGCTCTAAGAACTCAACCCCAGTGACTTTGGAAGTGCGTCATGAGAGCAGTCCTTAAAGCTGCAGTGCAGTAGACATTGCTAATTGAGCATAGTCCTATTCTGTTATGTTTTATACATATGCTTTTGTTTTAGTTTGCCGTTAAGGAGAGCGAGACGCTCTTATGTGGTGGCCGAGCTCTATTTCAGAAAATATGGCTGCTACAAGTTTTAAAGGACACATATATGCATTTCATAGCTTCAATGCTTTAAGATGTGATGAAAGAATTTATGGAGTCAGATGGAAGTAGGTCGAGAGACTCGAGGTAAAATCTTTGTGTTCAGCAAATGGTTTGATTCCTCAGCAATATTGCCGGTCAGGTGATTTCCGAAGGGTTATGTATATTCGTGAGTACGTGCGTTAATTTGATCTAGATTGTGCCAAAATCTGCCCTAAAAGTGAGTTTGATCGTTCTTTAACGTGATAGAACTGCAGTTGTCTAGACGTAGCTTTGGAGAGGATCCAGGCTTTGAATCAGCAGATAAGGTAGACTTTGAAATCTCTGTTTTTATGGGAGGAAATTGAACTTGTGATTTTTTACCATGATTTTCTAATCATTATGAACTTTTGAACTGGTGTGGGAGATTTAATATGAATATTCATACCTCTTTCATATTATTGTTTTGTCATGTTACGTTTGCCATATCTTGGCTATGCATTTTACACTTTCCATTATTGTGTTTTGCATTTCATGTATTTTTGGGAGTTTCCTATCATGTTTGATTCTTCCGACAGATGTCTGTGGACAGATGTCGGTGGACAGTGTGGACTGGTTCGAATAACATGTGGTAGACTGGTTTTGACATGACTAATTATTGATTTGGGGAGTATGTGTGAGTTTGGATATTTTCAGGCTATTAGCCATAGTGAGACTTCTTTAATCAGAAGTGTTTTACAGTTCAGAGTTTAGTTATCTAACTCGATAATTCATTTATTATGCATTTTAATCTTTGCTTTGTTTTGTTCATTTCTTGTTGGGTTATTTGAATAATAAACCTATTTTTGTAGAAACTATTGCGTTTCTTTAAATGGTCCATTTAATTGATTTGGTGAGAATGAGTGCGATTCGGGTGGGTGAACTTCGGAAAACGATGAGAGAGAGAGAGAGAGGTGATACACGGTGAGAGAGAGAGAGAGAGAGAGAGAGAGAGAGAGAGAGAGAGAGAGAGAGAGAGAGAGGAGAAAAATAGATGTAAGTGTTGCCGTGAGCGAACGTTCATACGCCTCCGTTTCACGAATAAAGATCGTTGGAGCACGTTACGTACACCTTCAAAAAGGTGTTAATTCTGTCCTCGTTACATATGTATGCATATATATATATATTATATGTATACATATCTGTATATATATATATATATATATATATATATATATATATATATATATAGCGAGAGAGAGAGAGAGAGAGAGAGAGAGAGAGAGAGAGAGAGAGAGAGAGAGAGAGAGAGAGAGAGAGAGAGAGAGAGAGAGTATAATATATCTATATAAATTTCTGACTCACATCAGGATCGAACACAGGTCTTTCAAATGAAAGACCAGAGCGCTGCCAACCAGACCACACAAGTCATTTGAAAGACCACCTGGGTTCGATCCTGATGTGAGTCAGAAATTTATTTATGCTCCACACTTAATTGTGTTGATATTTCTAATACACACACACACACACACACACATATATATATATATATATATATATATATATATATATATATATATATATATATATATATATATATATATATATAACCACAGGAACACGACAGCGTCTGAAATACCATACCTCAAGTTAACCCCAACGCGAAGAAACTTAACAATCCTTCTTCCCCGGCAAGAACTGAATAAATCCCTTATCAGAATCGCCTTCCCAAAGAACGCCGGATAAATCAAAGGGAAAGAAAAACCACCATTACTGCATTACGATGATGCATTAGGAAGGGAAATGCCGCCGAGGTCTGATAACTCAATTATTCTCCAAGTTTTTACGCCTCGTCCTTCACCACGCGAGGTTTCGGAGGCACTGAGTCTTCCGAAGAATTGGAATGGTTTTTTTTTTTTTTTCAAAGGGCTTGAGATCATTTGGACTTTGTTCTTTTTTTATTTTATTTTTTTTTTTTTTTTTTGAAGTCAAAAGTGGAATGGTGAATCTATTTCACCAATTTAATATGAGCGTTTTGTTAAGTCCATATTGTGAGCATTTACTTAATTCATATATATATGCTCTTTGCATGTTATGTTATTATTATTATTATTATTATTATTATTATTATTATTATTATTATTATTATTACTGATACATAGTAGACCCACGTTTAAATGCAAAAAGAGCAACAAAAGTAACAGCTAAAAAATAGGGAGGCAGATTGACCAACAATATTGATGAAATCGCAGTCAAACAACGACACCAGGCGAAACAACACTGATGCAAAACAACAACGGAAGAAACATCAATAAATGCAACAACAGCAACAAAAGCAACAAGTTGAAAATAGTGAGGAAGACTGGAGGATGTTCGGCAATGATACCGATGAAATCGAGGGCAAACAACGACGACGGGGAAAACAACACCGATGCAAAACAGCAACGGAAAAACAACAGCAACAAAAGCAACAACTAAAAAAACAGAGAGGAAGATTGAACAATAACATTGACGAAATCGAAGGCAGAGAACGACGCCGGAGAAAACAACAGTGACGCAAAACAGCGGCAGAAAAACAACAACAAATACAACAACAGCAACAACTAAAAAACAGAGATTAAGATTAAGGAAATATCTGAAATGTTTGGGACGTACTGATACAATCGCACCAGCAACATCGGACCCAACAACAATTGAAACAACAGCTAAAACAACAACGAAGAAGAAGAAGAAGAAGACCCAATTTTGACAGGACACTGAAACAAGAAGAAGAATAATAATAATAGAAAAACGAGCAAGAAGAAGGAAGAACAACAAAAAAAAAACAACGCATAATAACTGCATCGTCCCTGAGCTTAACGGGAAGTACGCAAGTTACGTCGGAATCCCCGCCGTGTTCAACTTTGCTAGGAGGCCGTCGGCAGAAGAGAAGTTATAATGGCATAAGTCGTATTAGGTAGCCAGTAGTTATAACAGACCCTTATAATGATTAACAAGCCAGGCTTGAAACGGGGCTAGATATTACGCTTTGCGTATAGGACACGATTTAAAGTCTGGATATAGGATAAATTATAACATTTATTTTCAAGATACGATGGCAAATATGGATATAGGATACGATATAAAATTTGTTTTCTAGATACGGTGGAAAATCTGGTTTTAAGATACGATATAAAATTTGTTTTCAAGATATGTTGGAAAATCTGCATTTAAGATACGGTGGGAAATTTGTTTTTAAGATGCGATTTAAAATTTGGATATAGGATACGATATAAAATTTGTTCTCAAGATAACATAAAAAATCTGGATATAGGATACGATATAAAATTTGTTCTCAAGATACCATAAAAAAATCTGGATATAGGATACGATATAAAATTTGTTTTTAAGACACGATGGAAAATCTGGATATAGGATACGATAAAAAAATTATTTTTAAGGTGCTATGTAAAATTTGATTATAACGTTCGATGGAAAACTTGGATACGATGTTCAAAAATATAAAAATCTCTCACTGCAAAACTTTGTCATTAGTTTACCTTCATAATATTATTATTTTAATATTCATTATCACTACCAATCAGAAAAAAATTCTCCACATATGTTAATAGAGAGACAATTCACATTACTAGGACCTTACCTACATTATTCTACTCATTTAATTACGACTGTTGGAAATGAACTAATTTACTTTACCGTTATCAGAATTAGGCTTCTATTAATTCATCTTTCTTATGACACGAAAAATATCATACGCCATTCTAAATAAGTTCCTCATATATTCAGTCTCAAAGAGGGGTTAATCGAACTGAATATAGAATTTAGGCCAAAGACCAAGCACTGGGACCTATGAGGTCATTCGGCGCTGAAACGGACATTGACAGTAAATGGTCTGAAGGGTGTAACAGGAGGGAAACCTAGCTGTTGCACTATGAATCAATTGTTAGGAGAGGGTGGAGGAAAGTAAGATGGAAGAGAGAATATGAGAGGAGGTACAGTAAAAGAAACGAAAGGGTTTGCAGCTAGGGGCCTCAGGATGGACTCTGCAAAGAACCTTAAGTAATGACAACAGTACACCGCACGAGGTGCATCAAAATCTCCCAATTAATTTCCTCATATTCCGCGAGATATCCTTCACTACCAGATCTTCCGTCGCCTAGATCCTTCACTAGAGCGACCCAAGACGCCTGCCTGTCTGCCCCCAAGTCGTCCTACGAGAAAGAAACCTTCCGTGATTGTCGGGTCGTCCATCAATTATCGCCGATAATTAAAGAATCAATCACGAGAGACATTAATCACCGCGGGCGGTGTCACAAGGAGGCGCCGTTTCCCATAATACGTTGAGGCTGGAACCGTAAGGAAAAGGAGCCCATTCCGAGCGAAGCCGAAGCGGATTTTAATCGTCCCGTTCCGTTCCTTTTGTTCACACTCCCTTCTACAACCCCTCCCCCCCAAAATCCCCCCGCCCACCTCCAACCCCGCTTTCCTAATACGCTTTTCGTCCCGGGGTTTGTTCCTCGGGAAAAGCAATCAGATACCAAATCGCTCGGGGCTATTGTTTGGCCAACAATGGTTGATGACGTCACGAGGTGAGGTGGGGTGGGGTGTGGGGGCTTTAGTAGTATTTGAAGAGGTGGTTATTTTTGGGGGTTAAATGTAGGTTTTTTTTCTTTTTTTTGTCCGGGGGTTTTATGAGTTGGTCATTGTGGGCTTTCATTATTTCATTATTTTGTCATTATTGGTTTGTCTACTTTTTTTGTCATACGGTTTTTTTTATTTTTCTCTCTTTGGAGATATATATATATATATATATATATATATATATATATATATATATATATATATATATATATATATATATATATAGACAGAAACAGATTCTCATTCCAGTAAAGTTGCTTACCAATCTTAATAACAGCAAAAGCCTACAACAAAACTTAGTTAACTTAATTAACCTGTGCTCCAGCCATCCAGGTCTCTCATACATTAACATAAAAAAAATGAGATTGTTTGAACTACGATAAAAAATTCTTATCCTTGTTAGATACACTTTGATTACCTGAGACCTATGTAAAAAAAAATTAAAATGCTGCAAATATTATCAAATATGGTTTCAAGTGTTCTAGGTAAAAAAATGTTTTTTTTCTATTCTAAAGATTTATTTGAGAATTTTTATGTCCTTTCGTTGGACCATATTCAAGAACTTGTGATTTGAATAACGGAATGTGTTGTGGCCAATAAACTTCTATCTATCTATCTATCTATCTATTTGTCTATCTATTGTACAGCAGTAGAAGTTGGGTCATTAGTGCTAATTCCCCTCTTCTTTTTTTTAAATCCTGAAGGATTATGGGAAAGGAAGACGGGGGGGGGGGGGGAGGGAGGGAATTACCCGAGTTTTGGTAACGAGAGTAATTGAGAGTAATCACATGTAATTATAATGATGCCCTTTTCCCACCCGTGAGAGAGAGAGAGAGAGAGAGAGAGAGAGAGAGAGAGAGAGAGAGAGAGAGAGAGCCAAGTAGCCTCATATGTAATTTACCGAGGTTGCAAGGAGAGCTGAACTGGCAATTATAACTTCGTTGAAATAAAAATGAGAATAATTTCTGCTTAATGAGAGTGACCTTAGGTTTAATGAGGGATCGAGAACTTCCCTGGACGATGTTCCTGATTGAAATATAAAAGCGACTGATTTTTTTTTTTTTTTTTTTATCAGTAATGAATTTCTGAAGCTGGAATATGGAAACTTCATTCCCTTCCATCATCGAGTTGAGATGCAACTTGCACTGACGGGGAGAGAGAGAGAGAGAGAGAGAGAGAGAGAGAGAGAGAGAGAGAGAGAGAGAGAGAGAGAGAGAGAGAGAGAGAGAGAGAGAAATATATATGCATATATATATAAATGTATATATGAATATATACATAAATATATCTGTATATATATATAAATATATACATGTATAATATAATGTATATATGTATACATACATACATATATATATACACACATTTGTATATTTATAATCACACCTCGAGTATATATCTATATATATATATATATATATATATATATATATATATATAAATATACACATACATATACATACATATATGGGGAAAGACAACAATATGAGTCCCAGAATGATATACATATCTAATTATACATACGAAAAAAAACACACCCTCGACCACAAAGCTCCTTCGTACGTAATTTAAGTAAACAACTCATCCCATTCATTTCCTAAACGGAAAAGTAGTTAAAGGGAAGACGAACGCGAGAAGACTCCCAGCAAACAATATCATCGCAATATATGCAAATGAACGTCCAGAGTAAACAGGGCGCGAACGGCGAGATGCGAAACGATCGGCGACCTGGAAATTACAATTACAAGAGGCGGAAAGAGAAGAAATATAGATTCTGATACCAACAGATCACACGCATCACGGGGCGAAAGACATCAAGGACAAACGGTTCAGGAGAAGCGAAATATCATGGAAGCAAAAGTTACGAAAGAGGAGGCAGTGCATAACCGATGCAAGATCAAATGAGCAACCAACACGAAAGGATGGCAGGAAACAGATCAGGAACAGTAACAAACGGGGAAACGGAGAACAGGGCGGAACAAATAGCTTATTATTATTATTATTATTATTATTATTATTATTATTATTATTATTATTATTATTATTATTATTCAGAAGGTGAACCCTATTCAAGCCTCCAAAGAATATTAAGGTGTTCATTAGGAAGAAGTAAGAGGAAGTAAAGTAAAATACAGAAAGAAGAGACCCCACTCATTAAAAAAAAAAAAAATTTGGTATGTTTGATGATTGAAGGGCGAATGATCAACATACCAAATTGCAGCCCTCTAGCCTCAGCAGTTTTTAAGATCTGAGGGCGGACAGAAAAAGTGCGGACGGACAGACAAGTAGCCATCTCAATAGTTTCCTTTTACAGAAAACTAAAAATAGGCATTTTATGAATTAGTCCACTTCTGTTCAAAGTTGTGTTTGCACAACCATCATTTTTTTTACTTTGGAAAAGAAGTGACGCTTCTTACATTCTCAAGGTAAATAGTACAAGGCAATTAAGAAGCATATTCTCGCCTGAAAGTGTGCTTGCAGTGCCTGAGTTAAGTCAAGGCTGCTGTTATTGATGAATTCATTCTTTAATTAATGTTTCAAAGGTGAGCCACTTACGTCAGAAATACTGCAGCCTAACATCACATTATATATATATATATATATATATATATATATATATATATATATATATATATATATATATATATATATATGTGTGTGTGTGTGTGTGTGTGTGTGTGTGTATACATATATGTATATATATATATATATATATATATATATATATATATATATATATATATATATATATATATATACACGTATATATACACATGCATACACACATATATATATACCGCACAAAAACAAAATCCACACACATACACCAAACCGCACATCTACATTAAACGCAAACCGCAAAGTGCAAAAAGCCCCCCACCCACCCACCACAAAAAAAAAAAAAAAAAAAAAAAAAAACTGCCCGAATGCCAAAAAAAAAAAAAAACACTGAACGCCGGAATAACAAAATACACGAATACATTGCAAGAGAACACAGGATTCAATTGCAAGTGACATCCCCGGCGGCAGAAGCATCTGGCATAACCCCACGTCTATGAATAATAAAAGTCGGATAAAACTCGGAATAACGGAACGGGCAAAAACATAAACAAAAGGAAAATAAAAATAATAAAAACCTTGGTCGTTGCTTATTGAAAACGATGGTGCGGGGGTGTGGGGTGGGGGAGGTTTTAGAGGAAGGGGAAAGGATGGGAGTTTTTTTTTTTTTCTGTTTCGTTTAAATCTTGCTACCGGTCAATTTATTCATACGTATATCAAGAGTTGATTGTAATTATCTATATGCGAGCACAAGTATTACATAAACACACAAACACATATGTATATATACATACATACATGCATTATATACTGTATATAAATTATATATATATATATATATATATATATATATATATATATATATATATATATATATATATATATATATATATATATATATATATATATATATATATATATATATATATATTGTAAGATAATTATTGCATTTAAGATCTTGTAACCAACTATTTGCTACATTTCTCATTTTAAGTATAATAACGGATAGAATACGACAGACAGAGAGAGAGAGAGAGAGAGAGAGAGAGAGAGAGAGAGAGAGAGAGAGAGAGAGAGAGAGTGCATTAGGCCCTCATCAAACTTCAAAAGAGTGGCCCCGCATTCACTAAAAGTGGCCCAATATTTCTCCTTTGAGAGCCGGCGGCGGGGAGAATGACAGGGCCATTTTTGCGGTAGCCTCTGTTCCCTCGGCAGCGAGAATGTTTCTTTTGAAACCACAAAGAATGAAAAGAGAGAAGGATAAAGAGGAATGAGGGAAGCGTAAGGAAAGGCTAAAATCAAACGCAAATGAAAACCAAGTGAAAAATGCGCCGAAGTTTCTTCGGCGCAATCGAGTTTTCTGCAGAACGTATAATACTGTATGAGCCGTGGCCTATGAAATTTTTAGGCAAGGCCCGGTGGTGGTTTGTCGTATAACGTTGCCGGACGCATGATTATGACTAACTTTAACCGTAAATAAAATAAAAACTAGTGTGGCTAGAGGGCTGCAATTTGTTACGTTTGATGATTGGAGGGTGGATGATCAACATACCAATTTGCAGCCCTCTAGCCTCAGTAGTTTTTAAGATCTGAGGGCGGACAGTTTTCTTTACAGAAAGCTAAAAAAAGGTGAACAGATATTAAATTTAAATAATTATAACGTGAAACATACCATTCCCAAAGACACTGCTTATCAAAAACTAATGCATATGATCAGATAAACTGCAATAAACTAACCTAAAAATATGAATGGCATAATTAATAATAAAATCTAAATCATGCTTCATGTATCAACATCAACTGCTCTATTCTTCAGAATACTGTTTCGTGGGAAATGCCCTGAAATTAAGGTAAAATAATAAAATGAATTATATACATACCTCGTACACCTATGTCCTTCTCACCGTACCTTACCAGCAAAACCTTTTAGCTCGTAACTCTACAGTTTTACGACGCTGTTGCAACTCGTTAGCTAATACAACTTATGCCATTATAACTTGCCTGCTGCCGCTTGCGACTTGCAAACAAAGTTTGCCTGCGTCTCCATAACAACTTGCATTTACTGTGCTTGCTTATTTGAGCTGTTTTGATACGCAGGCAAGCGCATATAACGACACAAACACACACATACTATATATACGTATGTATGTAATTACATGTATATATACATATATATATGTGTGTGTGTATGTGTGAGGCTTCTGAAAAATGGCAACTCTCTTTCCTGGGGAACCCAGATTTCAGACAACCCCACAAAACTATTTACTACACGAAGCAGAGAGGCCCGGGCAGTCAAGACGAGAATCTCGGAGTAATTGGGCACAATTCAGGAATCAGCCCAACAACCTCCTTTTCCCCATCAACAGCAAATGAGAAAAGTTAGATTAGGATTCGCTTAATGGCAAGTCCTACGGAAACTTTGTGAACATTACGTAATATCCTGCTTCCATCAAAGTCACGTTATTACCGCCTGAGGATACCCCGCGGATTTCTGAATTGAAGACGTCCTTAACACTGGAGCCTCGCGTTCGGAAGAGCAATTATTGTCTTCGGAGCCTATGAGTATTGCTCTTCTTCACTGCTGGAACGGTCTCCCCGAAGACGTCGTGAAATCGGAACTTCTCAAAGTTCAAGCGAAGATGCAACGGGCAAGAACGAAGTGATATGCAAGAATATGTTAAACTGGTTATGAAGAAGGCTTAGAAAAGGAAAGTGGTAATAGTATTAGGCTTCTCTCTCTCTCTCTCTCTCTCTCTCTCTACGAGCTAAAGAAAAATGTTAACATGCAAAGTCAGAAGACTAAGCTCCTACGAGTTATATCTACGCACGCGTGAATGGGATGAAATGTACACTCTTCCACTTCTCAGTCAGCTGGACGAGAGAGAGAGAGAGGAGAGAGAGAGAGAGAGAGAGAGAGAGAGAGAGAGAGAGAGAGAGAGAGAGAGAGAGAGAGAGAGAGAGAACAGTCAACGAATACGATGTCAGTTAGAAATTCATTTTAGCATCATTAACAGCTTGCTGTTTTCTGACACAAAGTTGTTCATTGTTGTTTATGGACTTTAGGCATCTTGTAGCTGGAGAGAGAGAGAGAGAGAGAGAGAGAGAGAGAGAGAGAGAGAGAAATGTTAACTTGCAAAATGGTGAAATGTACACTCTTCCACTTCTCAGTCAGCTGGAAAAAAATTGAGAGAGAGAGAGAGAGAGAGAGAGAGAGAGAGATGAGAGAGAGAGAGAGAGAGAGAGAGAGAGGGAGAGAGATCGGGCAGCAATCAACTTGCTCGCAGTCTCTGAAACCTTTTAATTCACGGCGAATGATTCTTCGACTCCGCCTGATGGAGGAACGGGAAAAACGCCGGGAATAATCGAGTTACCGGACGTGACGTCATTTCCCTTTCTAATGCACCGTAATGCAGTAATGGAGGCTTTCTTTCCTTTTTGATTCCCGATGCGAGTCGTTGTGGACCTGGCGATTGTTCTTTTCTATTTGATTTTATTCTTTTCTTCATTTTTACGTCGCGGTCTCCTGGCGAGACTCGTTTCTGTTCTGGAGAATTGAAGGGATTATTTTCAATCGACCATCGATTGATCGAATTGAATTTAAGCACTGTATCTAGATTCTAGGATTTATTCACCAAGTATTATAATTTATTGAAATAATTTTGAAACTATATAAAAGCACCACACACACATATATATACATGAATGTACGTATGCATGTATGCACGTATATGTTCCGTATACACTCTGAAACGCATGGACTAATTTCAACCAAACTTGGTATACATATGACTTACTATCTGGAAAAGAACACTGTGTTGGTAAGACATCACTGGCACCAAAGGGTGCGGGGAGGGTGGGGGGGCGTGTGTGGGAAGGTGGTGACACGTAAAAATAACCGAAAACGACAGATATTAGTGTCTAATCCACAGTTTTCGAGGTCGCTGAGATTAATAGTGACACTCGCGATGCCCTTTAAGTCCAAGTTCAGCCTCGATAGGTAGCTGTGGGTGTGAAGGGGTGGAAAGGTGGTGACATCTAAAAAATAACCGAAAACGACAGATATTATATATATATATATATATATATATATATATATATGATAGATTATCAATAATTTTACACAAGGTATTCTTATACTTTCAAACATTAAGTCGCAAATAACTCATTAACATAAAATAACTTGTATCCAAAAAGAACCTTATGCATAAGCAGTGCAACAGAAAATTCATCACTATATGGAATTTTTATGTTAAATCTTCAGAAATAACAATTGGCATATGACGAATGCTCTTACTGCATGACGTCACACGGGATTGGAACAATGCAATAAACGTGAGAAAAGGGACAACTACACTGAAATTTAATTTTATTTTTAATTTCTCTGAGGGAGGGAAAAAACCATTCCGCATTAGGGAGGAGGTTTTGCTCTGCATTGAAAAAAGATATTCATTCGTTTTTAGTTTTCTGTAAATGGAAACTATTGCGCCGGCTTTGTCTGTCCGTCCGCACTTTTTTCTGTCCGCCCTCAGATCTTAAAAACAACTGAGGCTAGAGGGCTGCAAATTGGTATGTTGATCATCCCCCCTCCAATCATCATACGTACCAAATCGCAGCCCTCTAGCCTCAGTAGTTTTTATTTATTTAAGGTTAATAAAGTTAGCCATAATCGTGCATCTGGCAACGATATAGGATAGGCCACCACCGGGCCGTGGTTAAAGATCCATGGGCCGCAGCTATACAGCATTATATAGAGACCACCGAAAGATAGATATATTTTCAATGGCCTTGATTATAAGCTGTAGCGGCTGTACAGAAAACTCGATCGCGCTGAGGAAACTTAGGCGCATTTTTTTTTATTACTTCTCGTAATGGTTATGGGGACTGACCCCCGTCATAAATATGCATAATAAGCAATTAAAATAAGACAGCAAATTACAAGGGGTTACGGACCAGACATTCAATTAACTTGGCTAATAGCTGCAGGTTCACTTTTGTAATTTACTGACCCTTAATATTTGTAGGGCGAATATATGCAATCTTTATGACCTCGTCTTTGTATGGGGATGAATGCCACGTTTTCCGTAGTTGTTTTATCTTTAATAAAGATATCTGACTTGTCTTTATCTTTTTTCGTGACATGTTTATGGAAGTCGAAAGTCGATACTATTAGGTTGATTTAATATTTTCCTCGTCAGAGGACAAACGATATTTTCCTCATCAGAGGACAAACGATATTTTCCTCATCAGAGGACAAACGATATTGTCCTCATCAGAGGACAAACGATATTGTCCTCATCAGAGGACAAACGACATTGTCCTCATCAGAGGACACACGACATTGTCCTCATCAAAGGACAAACGACATTGTCCTCATCAAAGGACAATCGATATTGTCCTCACCAAAACACAAACGACATTGTCCTCATCAGAGGACAAACAACATTGTCCTCACCAAAGGACAAACGACACTGTCCTCACCAAAGGACAAACGACACTGTCCTCATCAGAGGACAAACGATTGACAACAATCATCATCCATTCACAATCATCTACGGGATTTGGACGGACAATCTGCATAAGAAAAATCATCAAAGGAGATCCGTCTAACGCTGAATAAGACGGAGGAATTAGATTAATTGTTGGCGAGATATTTCCTCACGTCTTAAATGATTAACGTCAACTTTCATATAATTAGTCTCTAATTATAAGACTAATTATTCTACAACTCAAAAGAGAATATGGAAAAGAGCTGCTTTGTCGAAAATGTGAATTAGAAGGGAAAACTGAATACGAAATTGAAGTAATAAAGTTATTTAAGTGAAAGATGCATTGTATTTACACACACTTGCATACATGGAAACATACATAACCACATCTTGTATACACTCACATACACACATATATATATGTATTTATGCACACATAAAATATTTATAAATATACACACATATATGTATGTTTATGTATGTGTATGTAAACGTGGATATAGACATGAATATATATATATATATATATATATATATATATATACATATATATATATATATATATATATATATATATATATAAGTATAGAGAGAGAGAGAGAGAGAGAGAGAGAGAGAGAGAGAGAGAGAGAGAGAGAGAGAGAGAGAGAATTATCTGTGAATATTAAACAGACTTACAATTACGCTATTATACTCGATTACTGACAGAAATTCCACTGCAGAAAAAATGCTCGAAAATAATTACACCCTGAAGAAAATAAATGATAACCTACCGGAAAGGTAATTAATTTTGCTCTTTCTTTTTCACTTGACACTAATTATCGACTATTTACTAATCACCGAGGCATTTGTTTGCAAGCAGATGAAGGGAAGCGGTAAAAGAAAAAAGAAGAGAATGAGAGAATTGACATTTTATCGAGTTAAAATTTTTGTTTTTCTTCTCCTATCATTCTGAGTGATCTAATTATTATTATTATTATTATTATTATTATTATTATTATTATTATTATTATTATTATTATTATTATTATTTTACTTTAAAGTCCATTGATTTGGGTCTATCAAACAGGAAAGTTAAAGAATAATAATATACTGGTGAAAAAGGTATTTTCATTCAGAAATGAACAGGAAGTGTTAGAAAATATGGGCGTCAATGCATACATAAACACATATATATACATGTAATAAATTTCTGACTCACATCAGGATCGAACCCAGGTCTTTCTAATGAAAGACCTGAGGGGTGCCACCTGCCCAGGTAATTCCTCGGGTACAGTTGTACTCAGGTTCCAACTTCTTTTGTGACCTGTGTGGCCTGGTTGGCAGCGCTCTGGTCTTTCATCTGATAGACCTGGGTTCGATCCTGATTTGAGTCAGAAATTTATTTCTGTTCCACACGTGATTGTGTGTTGATATATATATATATATATATATATATATATATATATATATATATATATATATATATACAGCATGTATGTATGTGTGTATGTATGTATGATTGTATGTATGTGTATGTGCAATGGCGACGTACTAAGGTATTTAAAAAAGAGATATTCCTATTTGCTTTGTATCAGAACGATTAGCTAAATCAATTCGCCTTGAATCACCGGCACTTGGTGACTGAAGGTCAGAAATTCTAAATGAATCAATCTGACATTGAATGGAGCTGACGCATTCCCGCTGGAATTAGCCCCACGCTCTCCCGGCGTCATTCCGGACAGGAACGGGAATATTCGCGGAAATGATTCCAGTATTGTAGTGACCGCGATATCGGAAAGAAAATATTTTACTAGATAGGTGAGGTTTATCCATTGAGATTATACATTATACACTATACATTCATTATACATGAAGATCTGAACCATTTGTCTGAAAGCTGCAGAAAAAAAAATATTTCTAAAAGTCACAATGAAGAGACGAGCAAATGACATCCACTTGGAATAAGTCCGCTAATTAGATACCTAATTAGGCCTACTAATTAGCTCCCGCGAAAAGTTAGGCAACTAACGTTGACAAAAGTGTTAAGCTGAAAGTGTACTCTGATAAACAACTTGAACTTTAAGGTTATTTAGGAAATGGTTTTACGAGTCGGCCATTGCTGAAACAACAATAAAGACGGATAATGGAAGAACAACAATTTGGCTGAATTATTATTATTATTATTATTATTATTATTATTATTATTATTATTATTATTATTATTATTATTATTATTATTATTATTATTACTGTGGTGGTGAAGAACTCGACAGTGGTGTAAGTGAAAATATATATTTGTATTTTTCTAAAATATATATATTTAAACTTACACCACTGTCGAGTTCTTCACCATTTTAGTGGGTCATGGTATTATCATTATTATTATTATTATTATATTATTATTATTATTATTATATTATGCAGAGGATGAACCGTATTCATATGGTTAAAGCCCACCACAGGGGCCACTGACTTGAAATTCAAGCTTCCAAATATTATTATTATTATTATTATTATTATTATTATTATTATTATTATTATTATTATTATTATTATTATTATTATTATTATTATGCAGAAGACTCCCGTTTATAATCAACAAGCCCACCACAGGGGCCACTGACTTGAAATTCAAGCTTCCAAAGAACATTAAGGCGTTCATTCGAAAGAAGTTAACAGAAGGTAATGGAAAAATTAAAAGTCATATTTCATTTCAGCGATTAGAAGGGACTCGCAATCCGATTTTGGGGAGACTTCAAATGATAGAATTTGAAATTTCCACAATTTTTATCCCCAACACGAATAGATGTCAAGTTTACTCATACAAGACAGAACATTACGAAGATTAAAATGTCAGGTTTGGAAAGCAACGTATTGGTATTATACCTGCTTTCTCAACGTTAATTTTTTAGTTTCCTGTAAAAGAAAACTACTGTGCCGGCTTTGTCTGTCCGGACTTTTTCTGTCCGACCTCAGATCTTAAAGACTACTGAGGCTAGAGGGTTGCAAATTGTTATGTTGATCATCCACCCTCCAATCAACAAACATACCAAATTGCAGCCCTCTAGCATATGTAGTTTTTATTTTATTTGAGGTTAAAGTTAGCCATAATCGTGCGTCTGGCAACAATATAGGATAGGCCACCACCTGGCCGATGTTACAGTTTCATGGGCCGCGGCTCATACAGCATTATACCGAAACCACCGAAAGATAAATCTATTTTCAGAGGCCTTCATTATACTATGTACAGAAAACTCCATCGCGCCGAAGAAACTTCGTGCAAAAGATCTTTTTTACTTTTCCGTAGAAGAAGAACAGAAGATCTCGCCTCAAGACTTCATATACAAGACATGCACAGGCCTACTGGTTGTAACCATTAGGCCTATTGGTTATGTTCGTAATTCGAAAATGGCACTGCTGGAATCTGCAACAGCTATCGGAAGACTGGTGTGGCCCATAGCGAACCACAATCTGACTCTCAAAGGCAATACAGTAAGTGAGCGAGTCTCTCTCTCTATCTCTCTCTCTATCAAGCCTTCATATCCAGGACCATTTGTCCGCTAATTGGAAACCAAACATATCTCTCTCTCTCTCTCTCTCCAGTCTATTCATGTATACCTTTCGCTGTTAAATGGATGATCTCTCTCTCTCTCTACCTCCACTTTCATCCACATCATTCTTCTAGGCAAACCCACACAAAGTTGCCTTTCACCTTTACGCATAAATATTCTAATCCTCCCCTTAAGACGTCCTTAGCGGTCCAAGAACTCCTTCGTGCAATGCTGAATTACCACAATCAATTAACATCAACCATCAAGAGAAAAATGCCCACACAGGCGACTCTCAAAGGTCGTTAGCGGATACGCACCCACTCGTCCATCTCACACAACCGTCGTCTATCCATCTATTCATCTATTCATCTTTAATGTTATTCTCCGTGAACAAATGCGCAGAGACATCTTCTCCAGACAACGAACATCAAAGAGAGGAAAAAATATGACGTTCTGTGCAACAACACAAAGGGGGAAACATCATCATTAGGAAATGCTCAAATTCGCGAAATGCTGTTGTTCCTTTGTACATTCGAAGTGCATCGACCTGTTATACATTATACAGTATGCAACGGGGGGTTGTTGTTTTATTGTTGTGAATGATTGTTGTGTTAGTGCTGTGAAACTAAACAGGTCGGAATGATTGTTTTCCATTAAACATGAAATACAGTAGTTATCTTATTTAAGGGTAGATTTAGCCATAATCGTGAGTCTGGCAACGATAGAGGCCAGGCCACCACCGGGCCGTGGTTAAAGTTTCACAGGCCGCGGTTCATACAGCATTATACCGAGACCACCGAAAGATAGATCTATTTTCGGTGGCCTTGATTATACGCTGTGCAGAAAACTCGATTTCTTCGGCGCATTTTTTACTTGTATTTTATTGGCCTGTTGACTTTCTTTTTATGTGCTTTTATTTAACTTGTCTGTCTGTCTGTCTGTCCAACTCACGAACGGCTCCGTGAGAAGGACACGAGTCCTTCGGAAGGAATTCCGTACCCAGGCAACAGATGGCGTTGGCAGCGGCATCAGTAGCAGAAGCCGTAAGCTCTTTCCTCTTTTAATTAGTTCATTGGGCTTCGAATATAATCCCGGGTAATTAAGAGCGAGCATTTGCCAATTACATCTAATTCTTGGAGTTAATTAACTCCCTCTGTTTCGTCACTGAGTCAAGGATTTGCTCTCCCAGTCGGTCTGTTGTGTGATTGTGAAGCGAGCAGATGATGGAACGGTGATGATGGATTGTGGACGGCCTCAAAAACAACAATAACTCCAACAAGAGCAGCTGCAGTTATAGCCACAACAATAGCATGCCTGACTAACCTCTCTCCAAGATGATTTCGATTGACATGGCATCTAACTTCAGTAGAAAAGTCATCTAACTTCAGTAGAAAAGTCATCTGACTTCACTAGAAAAGTCATCTGACTTCAGTAGAAAAGTCATCTGACTTCAGTAGAAAAGTCATCTGACTTCAGCAGAAAAGTCATCAAATTTCAGTAAAAAAAAAGCCATCTAACTTCAATTGAAAAGTCATCTAACTTCAGCAGAAAAATCATCTAACTTCAGCAGAAAAGTCATCTAACTTCAGTAGAAAAGCCATCTAACTTCAGCAGAAAAGTCATCTACCTTCAGTAAAAAAGTCATCTGACTTCAGCAGGAAAGTCATCTAACTTCAGCAGAAAAGTCATCTAACTTCAGTAGAAAAGTCATCTAACTTCCTCCCCCCAAAATCCCCCAAGTAGGCGGAGCTTCGTCTACCTCCTTATTGCGTCAGCACGCGAATTGCCTTAACGAGCAAGAATACCTCTAAGATACGTCATCGCCTACGTAGTTACCCCAGGTGGGAGGCGACTCCACCCAATTGGGTAGATCTTGTCTCTCTTGGCCTTGGTTGTGATGACAATGTCTCTGATAAATTGATTGTTAATACGGTTGTACTAACCGCTACGCAAATATAAACTGATGCTTCTGACACCAACTGCTTTCATGCAAAAATTCCAAAAAACTTTCACTCTATAACATACTATATGAATTCAGCAAGTGATTTGTCGAAGCAATCTGCATCCTGAGACTTAAAGCTGCCCTCATCCATCTCACGTTTGAGGTTGCGTGACGCCAAATCACTCCATCCAATAACAAAGGATAATTACTTTATATAAACCTTGGCCTGAATCTCCCAACGGCATCTCAGCCAATCTTATTTTACTTATGGATACGCATTGTAAAATTATTCAATCATATGTTTCAGTCGATGTACACGAATTTGGAGAAAATATATGGAATATATAGAATCTGGGCCAAAGGTCAAGCGCTGGGACCTCTGAGGTCATCCACCGCTGAAAGGAAAATTATGAGCAGAAAGGTTAGAGAGGTGTAACAGGAGGAAAACCTCAAAGCAGTTGCACTATGAAACAATTGTTAGGAGAGGGTGGATAGCAAGATGGAAGAAAGAGAATATGAATGGTGGTGCAGTAAAATGATTAAAAGGGGTTGCAGCTAGGGGCCAAAGAACCTTAAGTAATGCCTACAGTACACCGCGTGAGGCGTACTGACGGCAATAAGCCTTTACGTAGGAGAAAATAAATGAATTTATATAAGTATTTTGGATGAAATTCGTTCCATTACGTTAATTTCTCTGAGTGAAACTTTTTTTTTTTTTTTTTGGAAAGGACAAACTCGGTGGCGTTTAATGTCTGCAACCATTTGTCAACGTAAGAATTTAATGATGCCCTGTTTATTCCATTTCATAAAGAGGAAATGACAAACATCTCACTATTCTGGTTTTTCTTTTTAACTAGATTTCTTTTCATTATGCGTTAGTGGCTTTGGTTCATATTGAAGCTGAAAAATAGGAGCGTGATATATATATATATATATATATATATATATATATATATATATATATATATATATATATATATATATATATATATATATATATATATATATATATATATATATATATATATATATATATATATATATATATGGCCACTACAGCGTATAATCAAGGCCACCGAAAACAGATCTATCTTTCGGTGGTCTCGGTATAATGCTGTATGAGCCGCGGCCCATGAAACTCTAACTACGGCCCGGTGGCGGCCTATCCTACATCGGTGCCAGAAGCACGATTGCGGCTAACTTTAACTTTAAATGAAATAAAAACCACTGAGGCTAGAGGGCTGCAATTTGGTATGTTTGATGGTTGGAGGGTGGATGATCAACATACCAATTTGCAGCCCTCTATCCTCAGAAGTGTTTAAGATCTGAGGGCGGACAGAAAAAGTGCGGACAGAATAAAGTGCACACGGACAGACAAAGCCGCCACAATAGTTTTCTTTTACAGAAAACTAAAAAAAAATATAAATGCATTCGCCCATGCGTGTGTTATCTCGTAAAACACACACACACATATATAATATATATATATATATATATATATATATATATATATATATATATATATATATATATATATATATACATATGTATGTATGTATACACATTTATGTATGTATCTAAACGAACCTTCCTTGATAACAGACACAGCCAGAACTCATCAACACTTCGCATCAAATTCCTCCGCTCCGATAACGCCAAAAGATAAATCCTTATCTCAAAGAGTTTCCTCCTTAAACATATTCCCCCCCCCCCCCCCCCCCCGGACGTCTCTACAGATCCTATCTGATGACGTCATCAGTCGTGGGAAGTCCTTCTTCTTCTTCTTGTCCTTCGCTGAATCCTGAAATAAGTTCCTTCTCGCCTTTATCTTCGGTCTTAATTATTTCGGGTAATCATCATTAAGAAGAAGTCATTTGGGCGGAAGGTCCGAATTGCCGTTCCTTCGCTTTTGTGGAAGTGAGAGGGAACCTCTCTCTCTCTCTCTCTCTCTCTCTCTCTCTCTCTCTCTCTCTCTCTCTCTCTCTCTCTCTCTCGGCCTCAACTATTGTATTTTTTTTTTCGTAAAGTCTTTTGTGATTTTTTTTTTTATCCTTCTGAAGCGTTGTACTTTTTCTTTTACGCTTCAGTTTTTTCCGCTAATTTTATCGTAGGGTTTTTCGTACCATGAGCCGGATAAGCCCATGAACGCAGACACACATTATTTACATACATACTTACATACACAAACACACACAGATTATATATATATATATGTATATATGTGTGTTTGTGTGTGTGTGTGTATATATATATATATATATATATATATATATATATATATATATATATATATATATATATATATATATATAAATATATATACATAATATCGTAGGATATGAAACCACAGAAGTCTACTTTCAGGAAAACGGTTACAAAAAAAAAAAAAAAGCAAAATTACGCCGACGAAAATATTTCGACATACTTCAACATTCATCATTTTGCTATATATTACTGTTTTTCATGTAATTCAATAATTAATACATTTTACTGTTTTTCATATAATTCAATAATTAATACATATTTTTTTGTAAAAACTAAAATTTGTAGCGACGAATACAAATTTTAATGGTTACTACTTTTTTTGTAAACAGCTAGAATTTGTAGCACCGAATAAACCAAATTTTGGCAAAACTAATATGATAGCACAAAAAAAAAAAAAAAAAAAAAAAAAAAAAATATATATATATATATATATATATATATATATATATATATATATATATATATATATATATATATATATATATATATATATATACTATATTCTTTCAGTTTAATTTGCACGGATAATTGCCAATATTTACGGTCTGTGATCCCGAACTGATCTTTAATTGGTCCTGAACCGAACTAAATAGGTCCTGATAATGGAGTTAATATCTGTTTTTATATTCAACAAACGTCGAATGGGGTTTAGGCATCATTGTTTGTGCAATCAACATAACGCATTATGCAAAAGCTTTAAAACAATATGAATATAAATATAAAATATATATATATATATATATATATATATTAATATATATACAAATAAATATATATATGTATATAAATAAATAAATATATATATATTTATATAAGAGAAAGGAAAATGGAAAAAAATAACAAAACAATCATACCATAAGAAAAGAGCAAAAATTAGCAGAGAGAGAGAGAGAGAGAGAGAGAGAGAGAGAGAGAGAGAGAGAGAGAGAGAGAGAGGAATAATGTAAAAAAAAAACTCGACAAAATCATGGAATAAGAAAAATAAAGAGCAAAAATTCGCAGAGAGAGAGAGAGAGAGGAGAGAGAGAGAGAGAGAGAGAGAGAGAGAGAGAGAGAGAGAGAGCAAAACAATGATGGACTAAGAAAAGGAGAGAATGAAAAGTCTTAAGGAGAAACAAAGACGGGAAGGCAGAAGACAGATGACACGTGACAGCCAGCTCAAGACGGTACTTGGACACGTAATGAACGAAGTTGGGCTAAGAAGAAGCCGAGTAAAAAGTCTCTCTCTCTCTCTCTCTCTCTCTCTCTCTCTCTCTCTCTCTCTCTCTCTCTTCTTTGCGACTTTTTGCTCTTTCCTTTTCTTATTCCTTGATTGTTTTGTAAACTTTGTACTTTCTCTCTCTCTCTCTCTCTCTCTCTCTCTCTCTCTCTCTCTCTCTCTCTCTCTCTCTCTCTCTGCGACTTTGCTCTCTTTCCTTTCTTATTCTTGGATTATTTTGTGAATTTTTACATCTATCTCTCTCTCTCTCTTCTTTGCAACTTTCTCTTTTTCATTTCTTATTCCTTGACTGTTTAGTGAATTTCTTACATCTCTCTCTCTCTCTCTCTCTCTCTCTCTCTCTCTCTCTCTCTCTCATTCCCTGATTATTTAGTAAATTTTTTACATCTCTCTCTCTCTCTCATTCCCTGATTATTTAGTGAATTTCTCACATCTCTCTCTCTCTCTCTCTCTCTCTCTCTCTCTCTCTCTCTCTCTCTCTCTCTCTCTCGAAACTTTGAAGTGGGACTCGAATTCCTTCAGAGTCCTGGCGTGGCCTTTAAATACTCGTTTTTATTTAGGGGCAATCAATATCACTTTTTCTCGAGGGCCGTTGACAGGTTGGATTCAGGACTTTCCCGAAAACTTCTCTTTCAACTGAGACTTTTCAAACACGTCTGGGAAATTTATTTTCGTCCGCCCCTCCTATCGTCAAGTTCTTTTATCTATTTTACTCTTCTTCTCCTTCTTCTTCTTCTTCTTCTTCTTCTTCTTCTTCTTCTTCTTCTCTGCTTTAGTTATATTTCCCCTTTTGCTTTTTAACTACATACTAAACTTTTGCTTGTAGAAACATTCAACCAAATGTTTTGGCTCCTTCTTCTTCTTCTTCTTCTTCTTCTTCTTCTTCTTCTTCTTCTTCTTCTTCTTCTTCTTCTTCTTCTTCTTCTTCTTCTTCTTCTTCTCTGCTTTAGTTATAATTCCACTTTTGCATTTTAACTACAATCTAAACTTTTCCTTGAAATATTCAGTCAAATGTTTTGGTTGCTATTATTAAATTCTTTATTTGTTTTATTCTTCTTCTTCTTCTTCTTCTTCTTCTTCTTCTTCTTCTTCTTCTTCTTCTTTAGTTATAATTCCACTTTTGCTTTCTAACTACACACTAAGCTTTACCTTGTAGAAACAATCGGTCAAATGTGTTTTCTACTTTCACTAAATTCTTTATTGTTTGACTCTTCTTCTTCTTCTTCTTCTTCTTCTTCTTCTTCTTCTTCTTCTTCTTCTTCTTCTTCTTTAGTTATAATTTCCCTTTTTATTTTCCTTGAAATATTCAGTCAAATGTTATGTCCACTGTCATTAAATTCTTCTTCTTTGTAAATAAAAAGAACCAACAACATCATAAAGAGGAGAACTAAATTTATATAATGATTTGCAACAGAATAATGTTTGTTCGCCTCTACTCTTCCTATAGCAGCCTCCACTCGTGTGACGTCAACTAATCTCTTGAAGCTTCTCTAATGGAATTTTGGGGCGTCGGCAAATAACTTAGACTAAAAGTATTTTCTTCTAATTAAGTTTCTGTTCGTATTATATCCGAGGGATACATATTCATAATTTCTCTGAAATTAGACGGATACAAAATCTAAAGATTTCAAGGCCTTTCATTTGAGATTTTATTCCTAGTGCTTCGGAACAGGAAAGAATCTGCTACGTGCTATAATTAGGTTTGGCAAATCATCAGTTTCTCTTTTAGATTATACTAAGTTTTGAAACGAAGTGAAGAATTATAGTTTTTTTTTTTTGTATAAAAACATGACTGGAGGTTAATGCTTCACTTGGGAAAAGAAAATTATGACGGAAGTTTTCAACTCTGAATTAGTCGGTAAATTTTGTCTCATGGT